>VBSM01002035.1:21834859-21866946 GCA_008086735.1 Cheirogaleus medius | reverse complement strand
ACTCTAGCCCGGGCAACAGAGTGAGACTCTGTCTCAAAAAAAATAAATAAATAACATGTCTGAAGACTGAATATAATACATCAAGGCTTTTCATTCAGGTCAGTGCACCTTATTAGAAATAAATGCCCATATACAAATTGAAAGAACAACCTTCTGATCCATAAGCTAAAGTAAATTCATCCAGCTGCTTAAGCCAAAAACCCCATGAGTCACTCCTCCTCCCTTCCCTTTCCAGTCCCTCTGCAAGCCCTGCTGGCTTTATACTTTTTATACTTCCGATGCCGATTTCCATTATCTCCACACCTCTCTGCCCCTGCTGCTGCAATCCCAAGCTAAGCTCTCTCTCCAGACCCAGCTCTCACCTGACCCAGTGCAAAACAGCCCGCTAACTGTCTCCACCTTGCCCACTATGTTCCACAGAGCAGCCACGATCAGATCACGGCGCCTCCTGGCACAAAAATCCTCCAGCGACTTCGCGTTACGTGCGCTGTTCAATCCTGATTCCTGTCGTGGCTTGCAGGGCCCGGTGCCATCAGCCCTGCCCCCGCCTCTTTATCCAACTTCAGCGTAGACTCCTTTCCTGCTTACACCCCGTTCCCCGGCATCCTCACTGGCCTTTCTATCCATCAAGCCCATTTCCATCTCAGGATCTTTGCTACTTCCTCTGTGTAAAACACTAGTCTTCCAGATCCAATGGGCTTGGCTCTCTTTCATCATGAGCTTAAATATCAAGTCCTCAGAGAGGCTTTCTCTGACTAGCCTTATCTAAAGTGACCGGCCCCAGTCCTTCTCTCCCATTATTCTAGTTTGATCACTACTCGAAATAGCCTTATCTCACTCGATTTCATCTTTCTCTCTCCATCCTCGCCCATCAGAATATAAGCTGCATGAAATCAAAGACAGTGTTTTTCTAGTTTAGTAGAAGGCAATGCCTACCATATAGTAGGTACCCAATAAGTATTTGTTAAATGTATGAAAAATGCAATCGCCAGTTTAGTTTCTTTTTAAAGCAATCTCAAGGGCATAGACGTTAATAAAGGTACAGATATCAGTAAGAGGAAAAATCAATGCATTTTATTGCTAGAAATTCAAACATTCCTTTTACAAATGGCATAAATAACACCATTTTAAAGATACCCGCTTATGATACAACTAAGGAAAAAAACATAAAACTGTATCAGCTGGGAAGAGCACAGTCCTTTATCTGATGGTACTGAGGTTATTTGAAAATTTTAATTAGCATTATTTGGCTTGTAGCAAAGAAAAAAATGAATATACTGTATTTATTTTACATTGTGCTACTTGGTGACAAGAAACTTGTTCTGGTTAGTTCCCATCTCTGGTTAGTTCCCCAACTGCTAGAGAAAGGCCTGGTATGTGTCTCTGAAGCAAAAGGACAAAGGATTTTTTGCTCTGCAACAAGTTTCAGTTTTTATACTGACAACAGAAATAAATATGTCAGCCAATCCTATAAAGAAGCTTTATAAAAATACCAGGCTCATACAGAAAGAAGAGTTTGGCTTTGGACAGCTACTATGCTTTAAAGTAGAACAAGGGGAAGAGAAATCCAATGACTATGCTAAATCAAATATCTGCCTACCATCCTTACATCTTCAAATTACTAAATGTTCTCTCTGAAGTAACCAGTTTACAACACTGATCCAGCTACTCCAAGCAAACTTAAAATTCTACTTGAGCTAAAATATCTGTCACTAATGATATTTTGCAACATGCAGGATTCATTATATCTTCTCTGGATATTAACTCTATGCATCCTTATTATGCAAAATAAACAGATATTAGTAGGCAGAAAAGATGGCCTGGTTGGTACGCTGTATCTGTGAATAAAATTTAATTTAGGAGTTTGATCTATAAACTAAAAATAAAATCCATTCAGTGGGTTGTTAACAAGAAATAAGATAATACATGCAAAAAGGCTTTGCAAATCTCCAAGAACTATTAAACGTTATCATTAGTAGCCAGGCACTGAGGCTCATGCCTGTATTCCTAGAACTTTAGGAAACCAAAGGGAAAGGATTGCTTGAGGCAAGGAGTTTTGAGACTAGCCTGGGCAACATAGGGAAACTCTACAAAAAAAAAAAAAAACTAGCCTGGCATGGTGGCATGCATCTGTAGTTCTAGCTACTGAGGAGGCTGAGGCAGTAAGATCACTTGAGCCCAGGAATTTGAGATTGCAGGGATTTATGTTTATGCCACCATGCTCTAGCCTGGGTATGACAGGGTATGACAAAATGAGACCCTGTCCCCTCCCTCCAAAAGTTATTAGTCAGTAGACTTTCAAATGAATGCCAATTCTAAAAAGATTAACTATCACTGAAAGTTTCAAAGTAGAAAAAGACCCAGATTATAAAAATTTAGTGGCCAAATTTAGCACACTTGAGAGAAAAAGGAAACTTTTTATCATTAACCCAAACCAGTTAGTTACTTAATAGTCAAATGAACAATGCATTCAAAAGATACCTGAAGCTGTTACTTTCCAGGTCTAAGTCAATCAAATAGTAAAAGGGGTGTGTATATGTGTGTTCTTTATTAAATAGTAAAACCACTGCTTTGTGATGCAATTAACTTAATTATATGATGGCAATAGCTAGTCACAAGGTCACAACTATGTGAAACGTTAACAATGAGAACCAGCATTTCTGCCAAAACCAGCCCATCGGATCTCACAGAGTAAGAGATCATTTTGCTATTACACTACCAACATTCTTTGAAACTGATTAATTAGCTCAAAAAAGTATGAGTAATTTCTCATGAGTATGAGTAATTTACTCATCCTCTGATAAAAATGACATTTTAGAAAATATAATTTATGCTGGCATCTAAAAGAATCCAAACCACCTCAATGCACGTCAAGGAACATTAAGTCCAAGCAATGTGTGTAGCTGTTAATTCTACCAGATTTGTAATATCTGCACGTGGAGAAAGCTATAAGATCACAGCAGTGTTTCTGCTAAAGCTACTTTCATAAAGTCATGAAAGAGCCAGATTTGTGACATTTCCGTTTGTGAACAGACATCTGAGAGAAAGGCAGATGTTTGACACCGAAACCCCACCAACAGACTCACATGCCACTCACAGTGACCAGTGGTGGCTCAATATATAATAGCAGTTAGCAATGACAAAGGGTGTTTGTCTTATGTGATCTTTTTTGCAGATCAACAGGAGGTTCTAGAATTCTGCTTTCAAAGTCTGTTATTTCCCAGGGCTAGAACTGGCCTCAGTAGCTAACTCCTTAAAATGAGGAAACTAAATCCAAGAGCTTAAGTTAGTGTTTCCGAAAACATGAAATAGGTATCACTCCCTAACATTAATAACATTAAATCACAAGTAAAAAACGTGATCCCTTTCCAAATCTCTTTAGATTCTTCTGATAACATCACACTACTGTGTGGATAGCATTGCCTTTTAAAAGGTGCTAGTTTCCTTAACAAAGAGAGCAAGCCCTCAGGCTCAGAGCCAGCACAGGCAAGAGCATCAACATAGAATTAAACAATCTTTTCACTGCATTTATTTTTACATTTACCATTTTTTATGGTGAACAATCCCAGTTTTCCTCTTTATAGTTCCAGTGAGGTTTTCTTTGTACATGGATTGATTTAAATAAAAGTGGTTTAATTTAAAGAAAAATGTAAGTAGACTTAAGGCAGCAAATAATAAAGCTAGACGGCAATAAGGTTTGGGAAAGGGTAGCTGAGCCACATGTCACTACTCCAGCCTTGCTCAGAGACTCAAGCTGGGTCACCAGGTAAGTAAGTGCATCAGCCCAACTAAAGAGGCAAATACTTCAATGGCTGACATATGCGCAGGATTTCAATTCCTTATACAGGTTCTAAACGTGGCACCTGTCCAAGCTGAATTAACATCATCCATTATTTCCCCTAAGTAAGATCACCCCTATGTCTGCAGAAAAGACAGAGAAAAGAATTAAGGTATTTTTCATAAACAAACTCACCGAAACAGCAGAGCAGAGATCAGTGCAAACGTGCAGTCTATCACAACCACGGGTCATGGGAAGTTCTCCCCCCATCAACCCCAGATAACCCCAAAGGCACCCCCCAAAGTTATCCATCATCCTATGTTAACCCCACTGTTCAGATCCAGAGTAAATGTAAGTCAATAGTCCCACGGTTTATGCTATTCAGTAGCCAGTTTGGGACCAACACACTTATCACTAAAACTAACTGATCAACTGAGAGTCTCACTTCAGAAGAATGGTGTTACTGGCCCTAGGGAATGGCACCATCTCAGCTCTCCTTCATACTTAAAAGTTTTAAAGGCAATTAATGTGACATTTCCAGCATATAATACAAAGATTTAAAAAATCGGTTTAAAAAACAGGGGCCTCCTTTCCTGCCATCCTTGCTAGACTCAACAAACCTCCTAGTGCAGACATGTGTCAGTCAGTCACCATGCCAGCCTCTGGGAGCACAAAGGAGCAGCTTCACGAGAGGGGACTCTATCTTCTGTGAAAGCAATGCATCCTGGCCACCTGCATGTCAGAACCAGCCCAGGGAGCTGTTTAAAATGCAGATTCCTGGGTCCTATCTCTGGAGATTCCCGTTCAACGGGTCTGCAGTGGGCCTTGGGAAGCTGCCCATTTAAAAGCTCCCCGTTGATTCAGATGCACGGCAGGTTTGGGATCCACTGATTCAAATTACATTTTTAAGTCTGAAATTGGCAGTAAGAAACATCTTGCTCTTAAAAATACTGAGCAACTGAAGATAAATATGAGGCATGCTGAAGTATTTTGAAACATTAAAACAACATCAAGAAAGTATGGTATTACTATGTAGTTCCAAGAAAGAAAGCAATCTATACTATGAAAACAATCAGACTATAAAAGAACTGGAAATGCCAAAATGACATTACAAACACTCACCATCACCTCTCAAATGGAAATCCTGGTTAATCACTAATTCCCCCAAAGGCAGCTCAGCTAGCCTCTTACCACTCACCAATTCAGAATAATTTTACCGCCAACATTAACTGATTTACAAGCCTTGCTGCCATTGTAGCATCTTTTCCTGTCCTGGCAGCAGTAGTTTTAAAGGAACTGCCTTGCTGGATTTTGTAGCAACTGCTCATTTATTCATAAAACTCACAGATGAACATCAGAAATACATGAATTCACAGGAGACTGCCCCCACGTTTTCACCAATTTCATCGAAAGATAAGAAAATACAGTCTCTCCCTTGCCAGGTATGTTTTTCTTCTAATGCTGTAATAAACAAACTATTATGGTCACTCAGAAAGATTCTTAATTTGAAAACATTCTGCGTTTTTAACCATGGAAGATTAAGAATGCAAGAATTGGCTTCCTGGAATTTCAACAAAAAAAGAAAGAATTTTCAAAAATATTCTTTCTTGTCACAACTCCTGACTCCCAAAAGTTAGACAAGACAGTGTCAGCACTGGGGAATGGCTCTTGGTCCTGGGGACACTGCCCACATCTCCTTCCTTCCCAGGGAGTGGGGTGTCACTCCAGGGCCACCACATGGCGCCTCCCTCCACTGACATTCTAAGAGGAAAACAGACGAAATTTTTAAAAATCTACTCATGAATTCTCTGGAGCACCACTGAGTCCCACAACTCTGGTTCTAAAATATCTGCAACAGGTCTCCCCCTCCCCCACACCAAGGGAAGATGGCTGATGGGCAGTGAAGCCCTGTGAGCTAGTCCCATCCTGCCTTTGCACTCTCCTCGGGGTCCCCACATGGGTACATCAGCTCTGGCCAGTGGGGATGCAGGCAGCATGTTCCAGACAGCCTGGAATTTCCTGCCTCAGGTCAACCCTGTCGCCGGCCCGGGGCCACCAAACACGGTTGTTCAGTGCACAAACTGTGCAGCCCTATGTGGCCGCCCTGTCTATCCCCATCAAAACACTTCTAATTTTAATGGATCCTAGGTGATTTTTCAAAATATTTTCTACATTTTTCACAATGAACATGTATTCCATGTCTAAAAATTGAAAAAAAAAATTGCAATGGGAAAAATAATCCATTCTACTCTTTAAAACCTAACATGAAGGGTATTTTCTCTAAGAAGTCTTCTCTGAGTTATTCATCAAGAAGCAATCTGTGCTCCTCCTATCTTAAGACCTTGGACTGTTTTATGACTTTAGACACACACCTTCCTATATCTACAGCTGATCTTTATCTCTCTCTCATGTCTACTATGTGCTAGGGACTGTATTAGGGGCTGTGCCCATGTTACTTAATTTAATCCCCACCAGGAACCTATGAGGTTGGTACTACCATCTCTGTACTATAACAAACGAAGCCAAGGCTGGACAACTTGCTCAAGGCAAAGAACTAACCTATGGCTCTTGCAGACTTCAATTTAAATTCCAGTCTAGTCTGGCTTCAAAATTTTAACTCCAAAATACTTGGCAACTGACTAATTGCCTTTTTTAATGCTAGCCTCTGAAAGTCGTAAGCAGGTAGATAACATCTTATCCATCTTTGTACTCACTCTGGTGCCTACCCCAGGGCCTCACCCAGAAGCAGGAACTCAAAGAACCTTTTCAAGGTTAAATAAAAGATTTAGCCCTTGGAAAAAAAAAAATGGTGGGATGATTATGATGGTGTAACTCTTAAAACAACAGTACTTCCAACAGCGAGTTGGGAGTTCTAACTTTAAAATGTATGTTAAAGCTGTGCAGACTGCCTAGCTCTACTGCCCCACCTCACTCTCAGCCCTGTGTCACCTCGTTTCTGAACTGTTCTCCCTATTTCTACTCCTCTCGGCAATCTATTCTCAGCAAATCAACCAGTGAGATGGAACTACGCTACTCCCTTACATAAACCCTCCGATGCCTCCAAGCTGCTTCTTGCCCTGGCCTGGGAATGACCAGGTCTTGCCCATAACGCTCGATTCCTCTAGTTTCTACCTCCCTTCGCTAACTACCCTCCAGCCCACTGGCCTTGTTCAGGTCTGTGTGTTGGCTGTTCCCTCTGTATCGACAGTTCTCATTCCAGATCACTGCCTGAGCTGTTCCTTCTCATCGCTTAGGGCCCAGGGTCACCTCCAAGATGCTTTCTTTAAACACTCTAAGTACAGAAGAACCCCACTGTTACTCTGTTTCAAGTCTGCATTTGTAGTAGTAACAGCAATGAGGAAACAACTTACAGTCATTTAAAAAAATGTATCTAGTTAGTTTGCCTGTCTCTCCAATTAGATTGCAAACTCTGTGGAAGTAGAAATCTTAGTGCCTGAAACAAGGTGAGCACTCAAATACTTCTGATTTGCTATTGAAGCAAACTGGGCATAAAACTAGGTTTTATGAATCAGAATCTTATCTTAAACACTGTAGGTGGCATTATGACAATGCCAAATAACTTTATTTGGACTCTTCAATGATTAACACCCAAAATTTAGATTTACTGAACTTAGAAGTTTCAAAATCATCTTTCCTTTAAAAAAAAAAAAAAAGCCCACATGTCCATGTTGTGAGTGTACATATAATTTTATTTTTTAGCTTTTTAAAATTAAATTAAATTTATTTATTTTTTTTTGGAGACAGGATCTTGCTCCATCACCCAGGTTGGAGAGTGGTGGTGTAATCATAATTCACAGCAACCTTAAACTCCTGGGCTCAAGTGATCCTCCTGCCTTAGCTTCCCCAGTAGCTAAGACTACAGGTGTGTGCCACCATGACTGGCTAATTTTTCTTATATTTTGTAGAGACAGGGTCTCACTATGTTGCCCAGGCTGGTATCCAACTCCTGACTTCAAGCGATCCTCCTGTCTTGGCCTCCCAAAGTGCTGGGATTACAGGCACGAGCCACCATGCCCAGCCTTGTATACATAAATTTTAAAATCCACTAAATTCACAACCAGAGACTCTAACAGGAAACAAGCTTATAACTATACTGATGAAATATTTCACAGCCAGGTGTGGTGGCTCACGCCTATAATCCTAGCACTCTAGGAGGCAGAGGTGGGAGGATCTGTTCAAGGTCAGGAGTTCGTAACCAGCATGAGCAAGAGCAAGACCCTGTCTCTACTAAAAAAATAGAAAGGAATTAATTGGCCAGCTAAAAATATATGGGAAAAAAAAGAAATATTTCAAGAAAGATTTTATAAATTACACTTTTCCCATCTAATTTCAATAAAAGCCAGAAAATGAACACCACTTTCAATAAAAACAAAAAAATACCCAACATCTGATAGGTATTAACCCATTCAATGAATTAGAAAGCCTATTTCCTGATAGGGGAGGGATATTATACCCTACCCTGCCTTCACTGCCCTTCAGTTTAATCCTGCTTTACTTTCTAATAATGATTTTTTAAATGGTTAAGCACTTACCATAATGTGATTGAAATGCCTGCGGTTTGACAACCTGATTACAGTCGTTACATACCACCAAGTAGAAATCATCATGGGCTGGACAAAAACCAAATATTGGCATGTCTGCAACAAAGAAACAGAATATCACTCACTCATCTGGTTCTGACTGATATAAAACCATTTGGGGGAACAATACTTTCTATAGGAGTTGCCTTATTATAAAGTGCACCAGGACAAATGTCACTCCAGGTTAAAAGTAACTGATGTGGCACACCATAAATATTAAGAGAAGAATCAAATAAGGTTTATAGAGGCACTTTACAAAGAATTAAAATAAAGTACACCAAAAATCATTATTATGAGGTGAAATGAACAAACCTACTAAAATGCAAAAAATGAATACATCTGCACAATAAAGCAATATCAGATGAACTCTACCAAGAATTAAGAGGAAGAATCTGCAACTCTATAAAATGCTTGGCAATTCACAAACCTGTACCATCTAATGGTTTTATCTGTTTAACTATGCATTCTATTCCAGCCATCTGGTCCCTCAGCTCTACACAACAATTAAGAAAGGAGGCACAGGTTTCACTGAAGAGCAGAATTGCTGGTTTTGCCAGCATGTAATACGAGAAAATTATGCTTATACTTTTTTTTTTCTTTACAGGTCACTTCAGTACAAATATGATATTTCACACGTTAATCTTAGTTTGGTTACCAGAATAGGGTAGGATACAAGTTGGTGTTTTTTTTCCCCGACAATAAGAAGTCAACTTAATTAAAAATGAAACTATACTCTCTGCATCTACATGGAAACTGAAAGTAACTTAATACTTGGTAAATATGGTTAATTAAAAAGTCCTAACGAGGAACAATTAATTATGAACAATAATTTAGGGAAACAGAGCTAAAAGATCAGATTCAGAATCTAGACTTTTAAAACATTTCAAAACTGGTGATTTTAAACAAGTATTTTACACTACACGCACTATTTAGAATATCTGCAATGAGTAGATTATTAGCGCACCTCAGTTAAGCAAATGTTTGAGCAGACCAAATACTGCGTTTGGGGTGGGGGAGATCAAAAAGGTGATTAGCATTTGCTTTCTTTCCTATAAAGATTTAATTTCACACTTTCTCCAGTTTGAGTGATCTTGGTGGTTTTTAAAGGGAGAAGAAAATGCCCTAAGGAGATGTCAAGTGATGATAATCTCTAAAATATCAAATTACTAATCTAATGCCTACACATGGCTACAGCTCAGACTGTCTTCAACAGTTTCGAGTACACTGAATTGCACAGATAGCTATAATTCTGAAATGTACTAAGGCCCAGCATGATTCTGGAATGCAGCTGAGCATCAAGTACTTTCTATGTGCTATTACTTCATTTTATCCTCACAATTACCTGGGGGAGATAGCATCACATCCCCACTCTAAAGAGGAAGAAACTGACTCACTGAGAGTAATGTACTTTGTCTAACGTAAATAGCTAGGATTTGATTCTGACTCATAATGTGTCTTGGATTTGGTATCTCCTGAAGCCCAGAAGAATAATGACTTCTAAACATCCCTTCCAGATTCCAACGTCAACAAACTAGAATGCCAAGGCTGAACATCTTCGACTGTGTAAACTGATTAGAGAACATAAGAAGATTCCAGTAGACTGCTGACTTCTGGGACTACGCTTATTTAATGAAAACGAAGAGCCAAAAATATGCTATTTTCCTTGAAAGCATGCCCACATTGAGTTAAATATAGTACATGTAGGAGAAGGGGAAAGGTCATATCCACACAATGATATGCATGTAATAAGCCATTTTTTCATGATTACGGTTTCTTGACATGACATTTCGCTCTAAAAAATAAAAATTTAAAGTATTTTACTATAAATTTCACATATCCCTCTGCTAAATGCCTGATACAAGACTATTAATGAGGAAAATCCAAATTGCAGAAATGCTATAACATTCATAATTTATAACTGAAAAGTGTGAAACAGGTACCCAATCAACAGTTTCGTTCATGAAATCAACTCTATTTTCTTAATTAAATAGCAGTTACAATAGCATTAAATAAATGGTCTTTAGTATGAGAGCTCTGTGATGTGATTTCTGTGGTTTCCCACAGTACTCGATGTCAAGAAACATTGTTATAAAATATATCGCTTGGCCAGATACTTTTGTGGACTAGCCCTCTACCCCTTTAAAAATAAAGCAATTTAAAAAACAAAAAACTGTACTCATCCTTTCAAGTAATAAGGATTCAATATGCCACATGATGTTTATGTAGAAAATTATTCTTTCTTGCCCTGGTTCCTCTGATCCTTTTGTGAGACTTATGATTAGCAAAACTAATAAGGGCAGGGGTGGTTCTATAAGGGATCCGGAACCTATACCTTTGTAAAAATTTTAATTTCCTCAATAATCTAAGATGAATTGCAATTGATGATGAATGTAATGATGATAATCATACTGATAAACAGATGACATACTTACTGACTGACTACTATGTGCCAGGCCCTATGCTAATAAGCACTTTATATATGGTTTATCCTATTTATTTCTAACAATAATCCTAAAATATAATCCTCATTTTATTTATTGAGAAGTAAACTTGTCTAATATCACCCAGCAAGAAAGTAACACAACAATAACTTAGGTTTGTGTGAACTGTAACCTCAGTTCGTGACCTCTCATTAGCACATTGTATCTCCCTAAAACGCTTGCACATGGATGCACGTGCACACGCGTACACATATGCAGACAGACACACACACACACACACACACACACATCCTGCAGAAAGAAACAGTATACTTAAAAATCCAGTTCATGCTACCCTACGAAATCACATTCCCATTAAGAAATTCTAAAGTAACTTTAATTTTAGCTTTCTAAATTCTTTACTTTCAGATATCCATATTTGGAAGTAAGCTAGAGGATACAAAATAATTTAAATGTCTTCTTCAGGAAAAAAAAAGGAGTTCTATATCCTTTTTCTGCACTGGGACATTCCAGAGGCCTTAGCAACAGGAACAGAGTGTGGAATGTTGTGGCAACTTAAAGAAATGAAATAATTTGTTTGAGAAACAGATGTATGTTTCTGAATATTTTTAAAGCATAAATTCACAATCAGCTCATCTGCAAATTAACATATACATCTCACCCAAATACAGGGAAAAGCTTCATTTACAACAGAAAATAAAATATGGAGTTAAAACAAGTTCATTGCTGAATTAAAAAGGTTACAAAGTTGAATTAAAAAGTTACAAAATACACCTGAGATATGTAACTTAAGCCATTAATTCTTACTTGAAAATAATGAAAAGTTTTAAAATTGTACTTGAATTCGTGCATTCTGAACAAATTTCAAAGAACAGATTTTATTGTTTGGGTAAGTCCTAAATCTTTCTCAGGATTTGGGTCACCCCCTATGTTCTAATTAGTGGTCTGGGGTCTAACTAATTTAATAGTACATTAGACGGGATTGGGTTTAAGCACTTCAACACATGAGCACATGTGTGTAAGAAACTCCACGGTCACATGCAGAATAAAGGCCCTCCCCAGGAAAGCGGACCCCAAATGCTGGTGGATATATTTAGTTACTTGGTTTTGCTAGCTCCATTTTGAGGACTGTGCTCAACAAGAAAACGTGGATGGCGTAGCAAAGCATTTAACCTTTCCAGTACTCTGAGTGTCTCTCTTCTCCCACGCATCCCAAGCTTCCACATGCCAATGACTCCCACGTTTCTATCTCCAGCCCAGACTGCTCCCAAGCTCTGTCTAGTTTCACATACCCGACTGCCTCCTAGACATTGCCATCTGGATTTCTTATACACACTTCAAACAGAACAAGTATGTCCAAGCTAACTTCACTCTTGACCCTTCCTGCTTCTTGCCCCAACAACCTTGCCCCTTTCGGGTAAATACTACTATTCATCCCCCAACAGTTCAAACTAAAAACCCAAGTGTCAGCTCCAACACCTCTATGCCTCATCACATCCAGGCCACCAGCAGGTCTAGTCAGTTCCATCCTAAAACCTCCGGCCACTTCTCTCCACTGCCCTGGCCACTGCGGCAGGGCCTGCCACCAGCATCCTTCCACTGAACAATGGAAGCAGCCTCCCAAGTGGTCTACAATCCCTTCCATGAGGCTTTCAGATTCTTTAAAATCCTCCACCAAATCCTGTCGCTCCACTGTTTAAAATGTCCCAGTGGCTTCCCACTCCTCTTGGAATAAAATCTCAGGCCTTAGCACAGCCCCGGGGCCTGCCATATATGTGTCTGCCTCCCTCTCCCCCGCTATTCCCTTGCTCCCTACTCCCCTTGGCTCTCTTTGCTCCAGGCACACTGACCTTTCTCTTCTCAGACCCAGAAATCTTTCCCAGCCAGGCTCTGTCCTTGCTGTTCACAAGGTGCCTGGCACATTCTCACACATGAGGTCTCAGCTCAGCTGTCACCTCTTCAAAGGGCTGCTCCCTTTCTCCTCCCCAATTAGTCACTCTCTATCACTGGTGTTTTAAGCAGAGTGGGCTAAGAGTGTGGGCCACTGTCTGTCACTGATGCTGGGTTCCTTTGATCGAAAGAGGTACGACCTCAGGCAAGTTCTATAATCTTTTTGAACTTCATTTTCTTCATTCATCAAATAGTAATGATCACAGTACCTGCTTCGCTGGATATTCCACAGGGTAGAAAGACAAAGAGAATTAATGCATGCAAAGTCTCAGAAGGGTACCTGGCTCTAGGAAGTGCTCGTTTACTGTCTCCCCATAGCTTGTTCGACAGAAGTCATGCATCCCCATTGTATTGGTCAACAAACTAGTGCACAGAGACTTCGAAATCTCGCAAGCTAGTGCCCAGGTCTGCTGGACTCACAGCCCTGGCAGTTTCCAGCATTCTCCCAGAATCGGCTTCCTCCACGCCACGCCCACTGCCAGCGCCCAAGGTCAGGGTCTGGGGGCCTCCACTAGACAGGTCTCCTAACACCTGTAAAGCAATAAAGCCACTTCTCTACTCGAAGACCCCTGCTGGCTTCAAAGTGAGGCTTGGACCCCTGACCCACCTCTCTGCAAGCAAGGCCTCTAGCACTCTGGCCCCTCCCAGCTCTGTACCCTGAGTCAACCTGCTCCTTTCTCAAGATTCTCAGTATTCCCAGAACCTGCCCTGTTCTCCCATAATCGTACATTTCGGCCAGAACAGTTCCTACATCATGGAAAGCTTTTCCTTCTCCTTCCTAGAATTCCTACCATTCAGTAAGATCCAGCTCTCTCTGCTAGGCTCCTACTCATACCGTTCATACCTTCCATTACAGACAGCTCTTCGTTCATTGCTTTATGATTTATGAATAAAAATTGATAAATAAAAAATCTCTGTAGCTCCTGACTCCTAACCTTGCCTAGCCTGAGAAGGGAGCTCTCACCGTGTTTGAGAAGTAAATGACCAGCACTTGGAACTTTTCTGTATCTTCCAGTTGCTCTTAGGATAAAAACTAAGATCCCCAACCTGGCCCACAGGCCCTGAACAGTCTGGCCCTGCCTCTCTGCATCTAACTCTTCTGGCCTTGATTTTGTTCCTAGAATACACCATGCTCTCTTCTGTCACAACACCCTGGCACTTGCTCCTGCTGCTGGAACTCACTTCCCCCAGATCTTTACCTGGTTTGTTGCTTTACATCATTCAGTCTTAGCCTCCACGTCACTTCCCTGAGGACTTGGCTAGATAGGGCCCCTGTTACATGGCCTCAGAGCACCGATAGCTTTGCTGCACAGCACCGTCCCCAGCTTGTAACTATCCATCTAGCTGTGTGGACCTTAGCCTCCTCCCACCAGACTACATTCCATACCTATCTTGTTCACTTCTCTAGTGACAATGCCTAATGGTGCCTAACCTGGCTGGCAGAAAGCAGCAACAAATACGTGTTAAATATATATATTACTTAACGGATGATAGCTGAACTATTAGATGAAGTCCCTGTGATGCCATCATAAGTCAGAAGGTTACAGTTGTGCCTTTATGACATTTAGTGACACATGGTCACCATCTGCTAGAATTGGGTATGCCATTCAGTGATAAAGGTTCAAGTTCAACAGTCTTCCTTGAACACATGGTCTCATACCTGGAGGCAGCGTCTGACAAAATTTCCATGTTGCAGAGTCTCATTCTCGAATCTGCACATTGGCAAATTCTTTTGCTCGTGTATCCCGTGCAGTAGCTAAGAGCAGTTCCGCAGTCAGACTACTGGGATTCAAACCCCCACCCTTCCTCTTCCTAGTTATGTCGGCATGGCTAAATTATTTAACCTCTCTGAACCTCAGTTTTCATGTCTGTAAAATACAGTTAACAGGACTTATATTTCATGAGCATTACTGTGAGGACTGAACGAACTAAGAATCCATGGAGAGTGGTCAGTGCTGAGCAGACAGTAAATACTCAATAAATGTTAGCTAAAGAAACAAAAACAAAAAAACTCATGCGTATTAGAAATGTTTGTCTCGAGGGCTCCAGTTCCCACTCACTAAACTCACAGGAAATTAACATAGAGTCCTTCATTATCTGCAGTTTCAGTTACCCGAAAATAAGAAATGGAAAATTCCAGAAACAAATGGTTCATAAATTGTTTTTGTTTTGTTTTGTTTTTGAGACAGGAGTTTTGCTCTGTCACCCAAGATGGAGGAGTGCAGTGACCCAAATATAGCTCACTGCACCCTCAAACTCCTGGGCTCAAGTGATCCTCCTGCCTCAGCCTCCTGAGTAGCTGGGACTACAGGTGCACGCCACCATGCCTGGCTAATTTTTCTATTTTTTGTAGATATGGGGTCTCGATATGTTGCCCAGGCTGGTCTCACATTCCTGGCTTCGCGCTATCCTCATGCCTAGGCCTCCCAAAGTGCTAGGATTACAGATGTGAGCCCCCACGCCCAGCCTCATAAACTTTAAATTGTGCACTGTTTTGAGCAGGATGAAATCTTGCGCCGTCCCACTTCATCCTACCCAGGACATGAATCGTGCCTTTGTCCAGCAACTCCATGCTGTGTGTGCTACTATGCTACCTGCCCACTAGTCACTTAGTAGCTACCAGTTCTCAGGTGGACTGTTGTGGTACGGGTATCACAGAGCTGGTATTCAAGGAACCCTTATTTTACTTAATAATGGCCCCAAAGTACAAGAGTAAGGATGCTGGCATATTTTTATAATTGTTCTAATTTTATTAGTTGTTAATTTCTTACTGTGCCTAATTTATAAATTCAACTTTATCACAGATGCGTATGTATAGGAAAAAACATAGTACCTATAAGGTTTGGTACTATCCTCGATTTCAGGCATCCACTGAGGGAGGGGCTCGGAAAGTATCCTTTGCGGATATGGGGGGCTGCTGTGTACACCACATGGCAACTATTTCACAATGCAAGCCCAACTCTCATGTGGTCTGGTGCTCCAGCTGCTGACCCGACTCCCCCCTGCAGGCCACGCAGGGGAGAGGCAGAGGACAGGTGCTGAGGCTCCAGCTGCCGAGAGCCAGTGGCTCCACCCTGGAAGCCAGGGAGCACCCGAGACTTTCAGCAAGGAAGTCAAAGGATCCAGAATGTAACTCTGGCATGAGTGTGGATCAACCTGGGTAAGGAGGGTGGTCCCCAGAGGCTAATGCGAACGTCAGAGTGAGACAGCGAGAGCATGTGCAATGAAGATGAGGGAAACCAGACTGAGGACGTGATCTAGGGGACCCTGAGAAGAGCTCAGGAGACCACGGGCGTGGGGATGAGGCAGAGGGAGGAATCCAAGGATGAGTCTGTAGTTTCTTCCTTCTTCATTGCAGCTAATGTAGATGCACGGAGGGTTGGAGACACAAAATGCAAGAAGTCAGTTTGCTATGGCAATAGAGCACGGAGATTAAAGGCACAGCCTCTGAAGCCTGCTACTTACTAGCCTGTACCCCAGTCCCCTCTTCTACAATGGGTGAAGTCATAGTACCTAACCCCACGGATCACTGAGAGAACTAAATGAATTTATATAAAATGCTTATGGTAATGACTACCACACTGTAAATACTTTGGAAGTACAAGCCATTTTTATCATCTTCCCCATCATTGTCCTTTGATCTTTGAGCTAAAAGTGGCTGTGCTTCCCCAAGCCCACTCCACATCCCCCACCTCCCTCCAATAACCACAGTGATGTTTTTAAATCATAAATGCCACTTGGCCTAATTAATCTCCTTAGTTCTCCAATGTCATCAGAATGAAAACCAATGCTTCGAAGGCCCTAACTAGTCTGCAACCTTGGCACAGCGTTCTCTTCACGCTCTCCACTCGGGTATTCTGATCTCCTTGACAGTTACGCCAATCCCACTTAAGGGCCTTTCCTAATTCTATTCCCTCTGTATGGAACGCTTCACCTGGCTGGCTCCAGGTCTTAGCTTACATTTCATCAGAAAGACTTTCCCTGACCACCCAATTGAAGGGAGGTCCCTATCTCTTAAGGCAATGCTCTCTCACTAGTTATTTCTTACTTGTGTTTTGGCTCGCTCTCTCACCAAGATTTAAACTCCGAGCCGCACCTGCATAGCACAGTATCTGGTACACAGTAGGTTCTTTACAAAAAGAATTTGAGAATGGCTTCTGGAATCAGTCTGCCTGAGTTCAAATCCCAACTCTACCATTCACTAGGAGTGACCTTCGCTAAGTTACTTTGCTTTAGTATCCACATATTGAAAATGGAGATGACAACAGTAGCTACCATAACGGGTCGTTATGAAGATGAAAAGAATTACCACACAAAAAGCTCTTATAACTGTGTCTAGCACAGAGCATGTGCCAGGTATGTAATGCTATTATAATTATTTCTATTTTTACTGTCAGTGGGATATGGTGGCCACTCTGCTGGGCTGCAGCCACCACCTCTTATAATACTACGTATTATTTAGTATCATGTGTCAGATATCGTGGCAAGTACTCTATACACATCATTCATTCATGTATGTATTAAATAAATGAATGGCTACTAAATAAATAAATGAACGGCTACTAGGGCACTAAGTATTGGGTATATATCAGTGAACAAAAATCACAACAACAACAAAACAAAACACAACCCTGAGAAACATTAATACATATAACAAAAACAGTAAAAGTTTACAATCACTGGGTGCTTCCTGTGTTACAGGTATAGTGCTATGTATTAACGCATTTGACCTCTCAGGGTGACATTCTCACTTTATAAAAAAAGCAAGAGAGGCATAAGGCTGCCTGCCTTGTGTCACAGAGCCAGTAAGCAGAGGAGCTGCAGGCTGAAGGTGGGCTCCTCCAAGGTACGTGCTCGTTACCCCTACATGAGCTCCCCCATTGCGTGCACACTGCCCACCTGCAATCCTTCTCTGCCTCTCCCAGGAAATGCCTGCTCCGCTGTCTCATTTCATCAAAGTCCATCAAGGCGCTCTTACCTGACGGCAGACTTCTGCAGGTACCTCTAGACTGCTCTCATTGCTGCTCCAAGATTTCCTGAGATACTAGGACTCTCAGCCCCATTAGTGTTGGAAATATTAACACTTCTCAGTAACCTGAGAGACATGAAAGGGGGGTCTCCACGTACCTGAGGTTTTACTATAGTCAGGCTCAAATTTATTTCAACTGGTGGATCTCAATAGGGGGTAACCAGAAGCAGCATCAATGATATTTTAAAAGTTTTTCATTGCTGTTAAAGGGGAGTTAGAGTCTCAACTGGGGATGGAAGGAAAAAATAGAATGTCCACCTTCCACAAGCACATCTCCAAGTTCATATCATCTACTCCAATAATTAAAGGGAAGTGGATTTCTCTTTGACCAAAACAAGTTAAATGATGGAACCAACCAGAGATAAAAAAGGCCAATCAGCAACCTGCCAAAATGTGTGAGGTTTGGCCCTGTCTGTAAATAAATAATATTTACAGCCATACATTTATTTAGTAGCCATTCATTTATTAATACATACATGAATGAATGATGTATATAGAGTACTTGCCATGATATCTGACACATGATACTATAAATATAATAAGCAGTCAATTAATATTGGATTTAAATAAAGAAAAGTGAGATGCTTCAAGTAAAATGCAACCAACAAAACAGGAGAGGCCCAAAGAGCTAGAGAGAAGAAAATACTCCTGTGTAATATTTATTAATCACCAACTACAAAAGGCCAATATTATCATACTGACCCTCCATAGTAAGAGTCACAAGTGCTTATGTTGTCATTGCTTGTACTGAAATTGAGATATAATGCCTTGGCTAGAACAGAGAAGGCAAACATCAAAACCCTGAGGAACCTGGGTTAGGGAAGGCAGGTAAAGTGACAACAGCAACCAACATGGCAGTACATGAGACAGGCTGTCTTGTGTGCCTTAAGCTACTTCCCAAAATACCATCAGCAACTTCTGACCTTTTAAGTCAGAAACCAAGCCTTCAATGCCATGTGTCCTAAATGTGGAAGTGCCTGCCAAAATCCTTATTAAATCTTACCTGCATTCCTACCACTTAGCCAACCATTCTCTAAGAGTCTACCACTTAGCCAAGTTTATAACCTCCAGGCAAGGTACTTACTTAACCTCTAGGCACACAATTTCTACATTTGAAAAATGATGAAAACAGTAGTATCAACCTTAGCTGATTGTTGGACTGAATAAGATAATCCATGCAAAATGCTTGTCTCTATGTCTGTCTAAACACAGTAAGGAGAGTGCATGTAAGGGTTCAACAAAGAACAGTGTTTATTATTATCATTATTATTGTGGTTATGGTTATAATCTCATGACTCAGTTAATACTATTCCTTTCTTTGTTCAAATGGCAGCCAATATTGCAACACCACATCTACCAGGTATCTTATATATGAGCTGCAGAAAATCTGTGGCTCTCATACAATTAAGAACAGAACTAACCATGAAACGGCATTTGCTATTGACCTATGTTTTAAAATGGTTGGGGCAGGATTAATGTCTGCCATTTTGCTATTTGTTTTTTATATGTATTAATGTCTTTTCTTGTTCCTTTATCCTTCTATAATTGCCTTCTTTTGTGTTAAACTGGTATTTTCTAGTATATCATTATAATTTCCTTGTTTTTCTTTTAAGTTTCTTTTTAGCAATTGTTCTGGGGAGATTACAATCAACAGCTAACTTCAGACAACCCAGCTGGAATGAAAACCAACTTAATTTCAACAGTACATAAAAACTTTGCGTTGATATAGTTCTATTTTCAGCCATACTTTGTCACTTTTTTGCTTGTCCTATAATTTTTTCTTAAAAACTAGACAATTTAACTAATATAATGTGGCAACTCTGAAAATCAGATCTACCTGTCCCTGTCTGTTTGGTGACCTTCCTGGACTGATTGTGTAAAGTCTGTGTTCTTTGACATGGGTGATGAGTCAAGTCTCTGCTTGGTTAGCTTAGTGATCAGCTAATTATTGGACAGAGATTTCCTTAAATGCCTTGGTCCTGTTAAGACTCCCAGCCTTTCCCGAGGGGCTGTGTGTGTGGGTTGGGTTATGCCTTCAATGCCCCAGCGAGCAGCTTATGAGGCTGCTTTAGCCTTCACTTCCTGCTTTTAGAGAGCCTCAAGGTGAGCTAGAAGTGAGAAATTAGGGTTTTCTCAGTTTTTTCCTGGGCATAAGAACCCCTACACATGCATGTGATTTTCTAGATTCCCAGGAACATGTTGGACCTCTTTAAAGCTCTCAAATGACATCTCATTTCCTAGTGTTTCCTACTGACTTTTCTGGTCAGGCCAACAGGCACTATGGCCTCAGGCAACTGTGATGTTAATCATACCCCAGGGACAGGACACAGAACGAGCTCTGAGCCAGCCCAAAAAAAGACAAGTCCCGAGAAGGGAGCTTTTTAGGGACCTATCAGATAAGTCCAACAGTGACAATTCTCGGAGAAGAGGACTTTGAGGGAGCTCCAAACCCACCCTGTCCCCTCCAGTAGCTGCTAGCCTGCTGGTTTTCAGAGCGACCACAGTTGAGAGGCTACTGATTGTCAAAGATACTGTGGAGCTCGGGAGGAGAGGTTGAAATAGGGCTGGTTAAAACACTACAGAGTACCTGTACCTACAGAGACTCGGCCATTTTTCCTGAATAAATGCTCGTTAGATCTTGCAAGCCTTTGGGGTTAATTTTCAAAATTATGAAAAAGTTGATTTTGACAGTTCTTGCCAGTGTTCTTCTCATTGCTTTTATGGCGGAGCAAATTTTCAGAGTTTCTTACTTTGCCATTTGAAGTGCTTAATAGATGCATTATAATGGAGGATAGTATCATTAGACTGCTTATAATTATTTTCAACATTCCTCAGATGATAATGCGGAGAAGGAAGGTGCGTGGTTCAAAAGCGCAAGTGAGGAGGCCAGTCAAGAAGCCATCTGCAGCAATACGGGCAAGAGACGCTGGGTAGCTTAGACTTGGGGATGGCAGTGAAGTAGCAGAGAGAGGATTCAGAGATATTTAGAAGGAACTGTTGACATGACATGGCATTAGCCTGGATACATGCCTGATGAGGAGAATGATGCCATGTTTCCCAGCCTGCAGAACAGGATGGATGGGTGGTACTAATCTCTGAGAAAGAATCCTGGAAGAATGCCAGGCCTGAGAACAAGGAGCATATGCTCGGGACGTAATTCTAGGCGCCTCTGAGACATCCAAGAAGATACCAAGGAAGCCATCGCCTTGAAGATTCTCCCCTAATTTCAGGCAAATGCTTTGTAAATCAAATCCTAAAGCTTTATTTCTGCCATATGCCAAAAAAAAAAAAAAAAATCAGGACTGAAAAAAAATAGGTAAGGCATATATACTAAGTGTCAATAATTCATTTATTAAAAATATGTTTCTAAGAATGATGAGAACTTTGCATAAATGTCTGAAACTACTCATTGCTTACACTCGAGTGAATTAAAGTTTTTCCCAAAGGTAGCTTTATTTAAAGAAAAGTTACAGTAAAAATAAAGATAAATTTCCCTCATGTCTAAAAGATTCTATTGGACCCATATACATGTCAATAATGCTTTGATGCTTGTGAAAACCACTCAAATCAATCAGATTCCTTCCCTCCTCCACTCATTCCACAAATACCCATGGTGTCTCAGAGTTGATGGCACTTGGGTAGACCTAGAGGGAGATAGCTGGGAATAAATAGGCCAGACTAGGTCTCTGAAATTCGAATTGTCCTTTTGGTTTTAATGCCAACTTTTCTGGAATATTGTATTTTTTTTACTTCTGAATGCATTTTTGTTTAGGCCTCACTTTACGCATGAAACTCACTTGTACAGCTGCTTTCTCTGGTTTGGAATGGGAAGGAGAGAGATTTGTAAGGCAACACTGAAGAGGGGAAAGGGGAGCATTAACTGCTGGTTAATTACTTCTACTCCTAATCCCTCTTAATATTACAAAGGCTTTTTCTGTTTAAACAGATTAGGTGAAGTTTATTACCACTGGGAAATACTTAAAGGCAAGTTTTTTTTTTTGTTGTTTTTTTTTTTGACAGTGAGTTCATTTGCTCATTTCTGTTTCAAAAACTAGAAGACCTTATGGCAATACTTTCACAAGAAAGTTTTATGTATTCTCTTATCTCAGTTTTACTTCTTCAGACTTTGCAGTTTCACTCTTTTTCCTTCCAGGGGAAACTGGTCAACATACCTGAACAAGGTACTCAAAGCTCACTTACCACAACCGTATGCAAACAGATGTGGTTGGCAGATAACACCCTGAGCAGCCACAGGTCAGAATGATGTCTCAAGTTAAACATCTATTTCTCTCCAGATTTGTTTTGTCTTGAGTGCTTCCAAAGTAAAAGGTCAGGCAAATGTTTAAAATATAATAACAGCCACCATGTCAAACATTTATTGAGCACTTAATGGGCCAGATGGTGAGCTAAGCACTTTATATGCTTTATGTTACATAATCCTCACAACAAACCTGTAGTATAGGTACTATTCTTAACCCCCTGTTCACAAATGAGGACACAGGCATGGAAAGATGAAGTGCCCAAGACCACACAGCTGGCAAGAGGTAGGCCTAGGGTTAAAGGTCAAATCTAGTGACTAGATCCCAGTCTCCAAACCAGCAGGCAATGATACCACAGAGCTTCATTCATTTTCCAAAAAGTATTTACTAAGAACCCTACTATGTTTTGCCCCTAAGGAAGAATAAACAAGAAATAAAAAAAAAATTCAGCCCTTATAAGTGACACAGCTTCTTACATTACAAAAAAATGTCTAAGACATTTGTGTGTACAAAACTATTCACATAAGTTTCTTCAGACACGATACTACTTAAAATTCACCACTGGCCTAATAAATCTCACCCAAGATTATGGTATACAACAAATTATACTGAAAATGCTTTTAGCAGAGGTTGAAGGTGGGATCAAAATATGTCCCATTGAGGTACAAAGTATTCAAGTATTTTTTTTTTTAAACATGACAATCCACATTTTTCTCCCCCCATTCAACACATCAAGAAGCAAAGACAAGAGGGCAAAAGAACTTTATGTACTAATACACAGCAATCAATAGAAACTTTTCTTTCCCCCTACTAAGACTTTGTTCTATTTTATTTTAGTCAACATATATTTCTGTTCTTCCTCATTTCAGAAAAACAGCCGACACATCACCTTATTTACATCCATGCTTATCAGTAATGACATGGCCATATCTCTACCAACAGTTGGTTAATTAATTTGTACCCCCATCTTCTGGCAGTCTGCCTGTGCAACCAAAGAGCAAAAATAATTACACTAGGCTAGGCAGGGACATTTTCCATCTTCTTTTTGAGACTTCTTGTCATGGGGCTTGTTGCCTTTTTTTAAATGGGTTTGAGTTATAGAACACTTACAAATCAGATTCTAGTAGTTAGAAAATGATAATGTTTCTGTTCTTCATATCAGAATATTCCACAAGGAAGGAAAGGGGCAGACTAGAAAATTGGACGAGCAAAGGCACAAAATAACAAAATGTGGGCTGAGTAGAATCCTGGATGAAGAAAAAGCATGCTCTATTCCAGGGGAGAATTTCATCTCTTTCATTATGTTATAATCTAGGCTTAATCTATCAACCAATATTTACTTAGAACTTTCCACAGGCAGTCCCCTACTTTCCTACACAAAACCATATGTGAGAAAGGCAAACAGGAGATTACTGGGATCCTGTGTGCCACCTCCAATCACAAAATTTCTAATTAGATCTCACCTTTGAGACTCAGTCTCTGGGGATATATTTCTAGCACCTCAAAGGTGAACACGACAGTCCCTTGGCTAGCTTGAGTCCACCTAACATACTATTGAGGTAATGCCACTCTGCATGCCTGATGATTTTCCTCTGTCTTGATTTTAACAGTGGAGTTCCATTTTAAGAGAGGATTCAGTTGGTTTTCAAAGTCAGTTAAAATCATCCTAGAAAATTTCTCAGATACCACAAGGAGGTCGCCCAGTTATGTCACACACAGCCAATTTTGCCACTGATGTTAGAATAGATGGCTTTTCTACTAGATGAGGTAGCTTGCTTACATTTAGGGGCCTTATTATATGGGAAAAAAATCCATGTAATTAAATACCAGAATCACAGGACAATGAGGTGCCTACACCTTGAGAGACTTGTGGGAACTAAAAGAACTAACAAGGGGAAAGCAACCAACATTCCATAATTATTTGTGCTTACTACGTTCAAAGTACCCTTTCAATAAGAAGAAATAAGAGCAAAACCCTGCCCTCATGGAATTTACATCTTAGTTGATTCACACCTCCTATTTTAAGCATATTCAGAACAATATGCACTAAATGACTGGTACAATTAGCCACACTATTTTTCTCTTTCTTAACGGCACATAGCATTATTTGCCTAAGTTACAAGCACTTACGATGCAACCCTGCCGTATTAACTCTGAGATATATGCTGCTCATAACCAGCATCAAGACATCAGTCTGTGTAGTACATTCATTTTCACAGTGAGCAAAATGCAGTAAAACAAAAAACCACTCGAATTCACTGATGAAAGGGCAAAACAGTGACTACTGAAAAAAAACAACACTGTTGGTACCAACACTATCATGTAAGACACTGTTCTGTTGGTTGTCCTAAGCCACATGAAGATCCAAAACCATGCGAAAGGCAATTGAAGGGCATCGCCACAGAACACAGGGAAGTGAAAGCTGTTCAAAGGTTTGAGGCTCTGTGCTCAGTACTGGGAGAGAAAGGCATATAGTACGACAGTCTTTGCTCATAAGGAGTTTCCAATCCAGTGGCAAAGCCCATTCTGTGAACACAGAAATGAGAATTAAGGAACTCACGTTGCTTAATTTCAAAGCTGCCATGAAGTGTATGCCAACATCAGCTTTTGGGGAAGAATAAAAAAAAAAAAAAAAAAGTACCCATCAACTTTATAACTGCTCTGATTTCAGAAATATTAAAACAAGAGGAAAGCAGGCAACTTGAAAGTAAGGATACGGAGCCAGGGCTACTTCGCAGGTGCCACTGCGCAACAGCAGGGAGACTGAGGATGGGGAAGGAGTGCCCCCTGGTAACCACCTGGAAGAATTCAGTTACTGCAGGGGCGCGAGACCCTCAATAAGGGGTCTCTTCCCTCAGGCAACTGCCAAGGAAGGAGCCTGCACTCTTTCAGGAGCATGACAGCAACACACCAGCACCGACTCACCCATCCATCCAGACCTTTATTAAGCACCTACGATACATTAAACACTGGAGAACATCTCCACAAGCACTGTGCGTGTGGGCTTTCCATACCTTAAACCTGTGGTTCTCAAGGCCCTGGGAAATACTGGCGACGTCTGGAGACATTTTTGGATGTCACAACTAGAAGCCAGTGGTAGAAGTCGGAGAGGCTGCTAAACTACAGCCAGATTAACTACCGTAATCACACGATGCATAAAACACTCTCCCACAGTAAAGAATTATCTGGCCCCAAATGTCAATAGTGCTGCAGTTGAGAAACCCTGCATTAATTAAAGGATCCTTACAAAGGATCTAAGGGGGAGACACGATTCAAATCCATGCCCACTTTTTTTTTTTTTTATTTTCACAGAGACAGGGTCTTGCAATGTCACCCAGGGTGGAGTGCAGTGGGGCACAGGCACAGCTCACTGCTACCTCCAACTCTTGGGCTTGAGTGATCCTCCTGCCTCAGCCTCGCCAGTAGCTGGGACTACAGGTGTGCACCTCCATATCCTGCTAATTTTTCTTATTTTTTGTAGAGACGGGATCTCACTATGTTCCCCAGACTGGTCTCGAAGTTCTAGCCTCAAGCTATCCTTCTTCTGCCTTGGCCTCCCAAAATGCTGGGATGACAAGCATGAGCCACCACACCTGGCTTCATGGCCACGTTTGAGGAAACGGAAGCAAAAAGGTGCTAAATAACTTGCCCAAGGTCTGTGGGAAGTGGAGCGGGGACTGCAATCCAGAAATTTGCTGCTTCTGTGCAACAAACGTTAAGTTCCTGCAAAATTCTTGGTGATTACAGGAACGCAAAGAGGAAGTACTTAAAAAACTGAGTCACTACTACGTAACACTCTTCATTTCACTCTCTCTTCCCTCAGTTCCCATCCAGAACTATTCTCTTTCCGCCTCTCACAAATGACATCTCTTTCCCAGTGGGCCCCCAGCCAGTCTCGATCTCTGGAAAGAGGTACAAGCAGGATGACTACCTGATTGCTGATTTCCCCATCCACTGCTCAGAGTAATTGTCATAAGCACAAACAAAAACATCTCCAGCCCCCAAGAACCCACAGAACCAGGCAATTCTTTCCCTCTGTGAATCCTATTCCCAGAAGTGGCAAAACATCAGCACACTGCGTGCCAGAGAGGCCAGACTCAATCACGGCCTCCGAGTAGACAAGAAAGAAGAAGCTGTGGGAGGTGGAAGAGGCTGCCAGCTGGCAAGAAGTATGCAAGGACAGGACGCAAGGGGGTGGTTTCAGACTTCCCCAGGTCCTGGAGGAATTAGTCTTTGGCTTCTCAATACAAAAATAGCATTGGCAATTAGCTGGAAGGGAGTTAGGGCAATGGATGATTCTGAAAACAAGGATGATCCTAAGTAGTTTTTCAAGTACAAAATTTGTGAATCAATCGTGCAATTTCTAATCCCCTTTTCTTGGAAAACCCAGGGTCATATCTTAAAATAAATATCACGCAAACTGAAGAAGAAAAAAAAAAGAAGAAAAGAGAAAAGAAAACCAACTAGCCACTCCCGTCAATGGGTAGTCACGGTCGTGAGACATCAACTTCATTACCCATTCAGCAGGAACCTCTGCATCTCATGGAAGGTTATCTAGCAAACTACTTTGCACAGGATTATTTCAATACCCAATAAAGAATACCATTTCATCTAGAGAGGGGACAAGGGGCATCACCACATGTATAGTTCAAGGTGGCAAAAACTGCACCCCAGACTTTGTGCTGATTAAAAAGCTAATGACTTAGGTACTTTGAGATTCTCAGATGAAAAACATCATTATAACCAGGATACCTGCGATTAATTCTTCCTTTAACAGCAACACTGATCACTTTGAAGGTCAGACTACATTTTCAAATCACAGGGCTCTAAGTTTCCACGGGACAGAAAACTATAATTTCTACAGCCCAAAATTTGAGGAGAGGAAGACACAAGGAAAAAAGCTGGATCCTGCTGGTTCCTTAAGGAGAGACTTACAGAGAAAGGAAGCATGCCCTTGGCCATCAAACATATTTTTCTGTCATCTAAATACAAATCTGACACCTGAAACTAATGAAGCCTTTTTGGGGGGCATCTTGGCATTATCTCCTCATATACACTCTGAGCTGTCTAGGGGTATTTACAAAACAAACAAGCCAAGTAATAAAGGCCTCACTACTGCAAAGAAACTTGTAAAAGTACATTAACTGTAGCACTGTTGGTAAAAGCGGTAAAACTGCCAACAGCCAGCCTATATGTCTAGTCATAGAGGTCAAGTGTAAACAGGAATAGCATATTCATAACACGAAAGACTAGGCAGCAGTTAAAAAAACTAGGCCGAGTTATCCATGATGACATAAGATCTCCTTACGGCTGAACACAAATAGCAAGGTGCAGACATAAAACCGGACCTGAGGCCTGAAAAGGCAGCATGGAAGAATTAATGTCTAAGCTCAGATCTACGAGATGAGGGGTGCTTTTCTTTCTGTTGGGAAGGGAGTTGGGGGAAAGGAGCAGGGAAAGGAGAAAGTGTCTGGGAAAAGGGAAATGTACCTGACCTGCACAGGGATAGCACGTAACCTCAAGGGCAAAGTCAAGGAGTTGTGGTGGCCTTAGGCAAATAGAACCTTGTCCACCACCAGCCACTTTCAGTAGTTTTAGCTCTACCCTAAGGGCAGTGGGAATCCATGAAGTCATTTAAGCAGAGCAAGACACTATTAGACGTGAGCTTTAGAAAAATTACCCTGGCTACCGCCTCACATCCTTAAGTCTGTTTCCCATTTGCCCTTAGTTTACAAATAGGTTCAGTTCCAAAACTTTAGGTAGAACTGAATTTTTTTGTCTATCTGAAATGGTCCCTGCCCACGTGGTATCACTATGACAAAAAAAATGGTCATCTTCTCAGGTTGGCCCTCTTCTAACTCTTAACCTTTATGCAGCCAGAATACTATATGTTTCCAATGAAAATTACAAAAAACACTGCTGGGAAAGTGCTTTTAAGCAAAACCAAAAATTCTGAAATCAAATTAGAAATTTTGTAAAAATTACCTTGAATATGAGAACCTGAACAAAAAACCTGCTTTAAATACAAGTAAAATAGTAATGGAGACCTGAGACAATCTTTGGATATTTTCACTGGTGGTGCTAAACACTATAGGGTCATGAAGGACGTTGAAAATCTGTTGAAAGGCATATTTTCTCCACTTAAAAAATTGTATTCGTGCAAGTACTGGCAATAATTTGCATCTATCAGTGAAGTGGTGCAAGGACCTCCAATTGCTCAAATAACCCCCGTTTGAAAATCCCTAATTTCAAAGCCCACACGTTAGTTTGTCATGTGCCTACTTCCGCTTCCACACTCAGGCTTTTCTCTCCTTTGATACAGGTTTATCACGGTTTATGACCTACATCTGTCACCCGTGTCATCTGCATGAGATGGGAGACATTAAAATAGCGTAGGACTTAATGAGAACTCTTTTCCTGAAGTAGCAGTTACAGGGGCAGTGGGACAATTTAAAGAAGGTACAAGTGGACAAAGGAGACCACCTAAGCCAGAAGAAATACTGTCGAGAGCACTGAAAATAAAAAAAGTTAAAAAAAAAGGGGGGGGTGGCAATGATGTGCTTTCTTTCCGAAGAGAAGGCAAAATGGCGGTAAGGAAAAGGGAACCTAGATCAGCCCCTCGATGCCACGCAGGCCAGGGGTTTTCAGCTTGATTTATGCAGCAACACAAAGTCCCTCTGTGGTCTTCAGGGGCCCTTGCAGGCGCCCTAGTCAACACCAGATCCACACATGGGGACCTGCAGCTGTTGCCCACCCACCTTTACCAGAGCTATGCTCCAGCTCTGAGTAAGCAAGCTCCATGCTTTCCCCTCCGCTTTTTTAGGGGGTGCTTACAAGTTAGTAACAGCAAAAAGACGGGCAGTAGAAACGAGAAGTCAGAACTTCCATGTTATACTCCATGGAGTCCAGCTTGAAGGGCCCACCCCTTTTAGACCCCACTGTGTTTCACTTTAATTCCTTGGTGGTTCTTTGAAACAGTGCCAACCCACTCCCCTGGGACACATAAGGCAATCAATAGCCACGTTTAACAAAATCACTGCGTAAGTTCTTGAATCTCCACAGGAGGAGCCGCCTGCCCGTTGTCTTAAAACTTGGTGCAAAAATTCTTAAGCAAAATGGTCAGAACCCACTAAAAATTTATAAACTGTGAGATTTGCAAAAGGTCAGTGGCTGTTCCTCCACTCTGGGCTCCTCTTCATTTGACGGTGCCCAGATACAGCCATGATCATGGCCAAGGCCTTCACCGGACAGCAGTGGAGGGCTGCACACTACGAGACCCTAATACCAGGTATTTTCATCAGGCAAATAAGAACTTGAGTGATGATACCAAACCAACTGCTTGCAAGACATATTCCCTACTCACTCCCTAATTATGCTTTCATAAAATTGACGGCACTTAATATTTCCTGGGGACTTGGGAATAAAAATAAAAAACTTGTCATCTTTTAAAATGGAAGAAAAAGCTGTCTCTGATCAGGGGCTGCTAAATTTCACTGAAATCAAGCATTAAAGTCTGACCTCTCAAAGTCATCAGCACTATTTGAGAACCATTAAAATATACATTAAGAACTATTTTTCATGTAAAAAAAAATGACATTATGTCCAATTTAGTCATAACCATTTCGAAACTCTAGATTCCTGCCAAAGATGACTGAGCAGGTAATTCCCAGTTACTGCGGGTGGATGGGGACCTCTGAGGCACCCCTCTCCTGCTCCTCAGTCAGCTCACTGGCCACACGCAGCATGGCTTCACCGTGTGCTGAGCAGAGGACGGGACGCTGTGACGGGCTCTGTGGCCGGGAAGAGCAGGCCTGGCCTTCCGACACACTCCCATCTGCCTTGTGCCAGTCGTGCCACGAGCGGGTAAGACCGCAGCAACGCAACGTGACAAGGCAGAAAAAAAAAACAACCCAAAAACAAAAACTCTGATGGAAAGAGTTGTTTGTTGTTGTTGTTTTAACCTACTTCCCTTTTGGGTACTGCTACCACCAGGGCAAGCAGAGATGAGAACAAAAGGGAGAGAGAGAGGTCAGATCAATCTACTTAGCTACTTAGTAGCAACCAGAGCAAGGTTTGGTGAACGAGATAGTAAAAATTAATAATTCTGATTTTCAAAAGAAAGGCTCCTGGATAATCCCTGGATTACAATGACCTCTGAGTATTATTATAAAAGGTTGTATTAGCTGTGTTTATTTATCTTCCCCACTGCAGACACTGTATGTTTAAGAAATTTCTAAATTGTTTCTACCTGGCTCAACTAACTATTAGGAATCACTTTCTGAGAGTTAACCATTTCTCCACCATGCATTCTACAAATTACGCACACCATGGATTTTAGATGAATCTTTGCATGGCCACACACACACACACACACACCCAAGATTCTAAGATAATCTCCTCCTCCTCCTCCAGGAATTCACGACTGCTGCTATTCCCTAAAGCATTATTAACCAAGCAACTTCTTTGATTCTGAACTGCTCTCTGTAGTGTGCTTGATACTTTACCCATTTGCCAATAAATTAAAGCCTATTCCAGATGTCCCTCATAAATGGCAGCTTCAACATGAAGAAATCAGCCACTGCTTAATTGACAATTCAGGAAACTGTATGTCTTTGGGGTCAGCCAGACTAGGAATCGCAGCTTTGCCACTTATAAACTGTGTGATTTGGGGCAACTTCCCTGAGCCTCAGTTTTCTCTTAGAAATAAGGATAAATACTTGCTTTGCACTGCTATTGTAAGGATCAAGTGAGGCAATCAATGCAAAAGCTCTTTGCTCCACGCCTGACACATAGTAAGTGCTCAAATAATGACAGCTACTATTGCTACTATTACTCGCTACCAGGTATTAAAGCTTCATTTTTCAAGTTATCAATTACTTTCTAAAAGCATTTTCCCACTCAAATAAAATGAGTACGCAAACCATACAGCTATCAGGATTTGTCATGTTTTCATAATTCTTAAATGCCATCTATCTGAACGCTACACGTAAGGAGCTGTTTTTATTTCAGAATTACTAGTGAGGAAAAAAAGAGGATCTTTGTGAAACTTCTACAAAGACTTACCTGGCACTTGATGAATAAAGAAATTAATTGTTTTGTTTGTTACCCTGGCATAACTATCACTACAATAAGAAAAATATGATTCATGAATAGATTATAAACTCACATAACACAGATTATTTTCAGCAATAGGCACCAGCTTTTAAGAAAACATTGACCAGACAACAAGATATTTTGAAGAAATAGCCATTGCAGCTGCTGGTGAACAATAAGCAGCTCATCAGACACGGGCTAAAGAAGATAAGAGGAATAGAAAGTGTGGCACATAAACTCTACAGTAGACTCTGAGTCTGTCTCCAGTACAGCAGTTCATCAGAGTGGACAGAAACAGGCCTTGAAACATGAATAAAGGGAAGGGAGAAAATAAATATCCTATTCAGAGGCTGCAAAAAAGCAGAGTTTATCTTGTGAAAGAAGGCCCTAGTGATGTAACAGAGGGATTCAGGCACACTGTCATTTACTTGTATATAACCAGTGATTCTAAAACCAAAACCATTTCTCTCTTCATAGCATATTGTTACTCAACCAAAAAAATGGCGCCAGAACATTGCAAACAAAGAGGAACAACACCCTGTCGCGCTCCATAACCAACAAGGAGATGGAATGTTACTGAACACCGCACCTCCCTCCTTCAACAAGAATGTCATTAGTAGGTAGTCTATGCTGTTTTCCCCCTCTGGGCCAATTCTGCAAATTTAGCCAAGACCTATGTAAAAACTTGTCACCAAAATTCCTTCTACCTAGCATTTATACCCCAAATCTGACAATAACAACACGTTTTAGCAAGAGTGACAGCTTGCTTTTACGCTGACACCAGATAGTAACGGACAGCTTTTGGTAAAGGCTGTAAAGCAACAGAGTGATGTGGAGGACTCCGTTAAGAAGATGACACCTACCCTAAAGAAAAGAAGAAAGCAGGCCGGGCGCGGTGGCTCACGCCTGTAATCCTAGCACTGTGGGAGGCCGAGG
>VBSM01002035.1:21823231-21833966 GCA_008086735.1 Cheirogaleus medius | reverse complement strand
TTACTATAGCCACCACCGATTCAGTTTCTACACTGCTACCCTGGTGATCTTTCCGACACATCCACCCCCACCTCCTGCCCTCCACTACTCACTTCCCAGGGCTGCAGCAAGTTCCAGACTCCCACACAAAGGTGCCCCCAAATCGGAAGCTGCTTCCACACCAGAATGCTTAACTCTCCCTCCCTCCCTCCCCCTTCACCTCGGGGAAGTCCTCCTTACCCGGCCCCTGCTTCCCTACCCCAGCGCTCCGACAGCCTTCCGCCTCAAGTTGAGATTCCCACAATCCAGGGCCTCACAGGCCTTGCTAGGGAGTTTGGATTTCCTTCTAAGTACACTGGGCTGTAGAACTGCCTGTTTACGTGGCTATCTCCATAGCCGGACACTTAAAAAAAGACAGACAAAATTCTCCTCCTAGCCCCTCTCAACAGATGACCTCTCAACTTCCCTCTTCCTTCACAGAAAGGATAGGAAAAACTAATCATCTTATCCCGCAATTCTACACCCCTACCTATAACTGAATCCACATGCTTTTCCTCTCATTTCAGTGGAAGTAAGTCTCTGATTCTAACCAAAACTAACCTGTTCGTGTGGGCTCTGAGACTCATCCCCTTTTACGAACTCGAGGTATCCTATGATTATTCATTTTTTCACGTGACCGATGATCTCTCATCCCTCCTGGATCATTCCCAGTGGCAGACAAACATGCCCTAATACTATCCTAATAAAATAAAATAAACCCTCCCTTCGTTCCCTTAGACCTTTATACCATGTCCCCATCCTCCTTTCTCTATCCCCTTTCAAAGCAAAACCCTTTAAAGAGCTGTCCGTACTTGCCTTCGCCATTTCTCCAGTTCAGGTTATTACAGCCTCCTACAACCAGGCATCTGCCTCCCCAGCTCTCCTGATTGAGGTCATTAATGAGCTCTCCACTGCCAAAGCCAGAGATCGAGTCCCTGACCTGGCCTTACTCTACTTCACAGCACCATCTGACACGGGCGATCACTCTCTAAAAGCATTTTCTTCTCTCCTCTCGGATTCTACACCACCACGCTCATCCGGATTTCCTCCCAGCTCCCTAGAGATTCCTCCTCACTCACCCACCTCCTCAATGTGGAGCCAACTAAGGCTCAGCCCTTGGCCCTAATCAATTCCTTACTGACACTCACATCTTAGGAAACAAACCTAGTCTCACAGCTTTCCAAATCCTCTGCACCTTGACAATGCAGACTGACCCAGTTTCTCCAGCCCGGGCTGCTCCATTACGATTCTATGTTCAATTGCCGACACAACAGCCGCACATGAACGCCCAGTAAGTGCATCAAATTCAGTGGGGCCAAAAACAGAGCTCCTGACCCTGAGTCTCCCATATCCCCCACATCCCTCAGCTCATTAAGGGTACCACTCAACTGCCCAAGCCCCAGATGCCAAGTCTTAACTTTCTCCTTCACCTACATCCAGTTCTTCACTAAATCATGTAAACTCCACCTCCAAACATTCCCTGAACGGAATAACTTCTCCGCACGGCCACTGCCATTAGCAAAGTCTAAGCCACTATCACCCTTCACCTGGTCAGCCAGCTTCTCCACCCCCACAACCCACCTACCATGTCACAGCCAGTGATCACTACATGGTAGGAATTAGAGCAGGCCATTCCCTTGCTGAAGCTACCACCCCCCACAGCCCCAGAGACCTTCATTACACTTATAGTATACTCACATGCCTTACTTTTTTTTGCCTTATTTCCCTCCATTCTTCCCCATTCCACTCTCAGAGACCCCTTCCCAGATGATCTGGTGGCTGCTTCTTTCTTATCATTACGATCTCAGTTCTTAAATCCTCAGAAGTCTTCCCTGATCCTGTTAGCTAGAATCCCCCAACCCCCAACTACTTTACTGACTTTATAGCACTCAGCAGTCCTTGGAAATGTTTTCACTCCCCTGGAGGCAGGGGCTCCATGCCACTTGTGTTACTCTATCCCTAACACCCATCAGAAAACCTGGCACTTAAAGATTTGGTAACCTATTGCCTGACTTTGGGGTTAGGACTGTGCCTTCTCACCTTATTTGCAGTTGCATTCTCAGACTCTAGCCCTGTACGAGGCCCAGAGACTGTGCTTGTCAAATGTTTGTGGGATAAAAGCTACATGAACGAAATTAAGGCCAAACAGCCAGAGAATTGTCAAGGCAGTAATCACACTAGACAAAACATCCTGAGGCCTGCCAAAGGACAGGACAGGGTCTGGACCTGGTCAGGAAGTGAAATGACCAGGTTGGCAAGTCTGAGTCTTGCCTGCCAATAAATGCCCAATGTAGTTAGTTACACGGGTGTCCTTGATCAAGTGTGAATTGCCCTAAGTCCAAATCCTGTAAATGAATATTTAAACTTGGCCCAGAGCGAGATTACAGAGAATGATGGCTTCTGTCTTTCATATTTCCATTATTAGAAAAATCTCAACTATGAGCATGCATTAACTTCCATAATTATGATAAAATTTTTTTCCACTAAAACAAATCATTCTACACGATTTCCAAAGAGAACAAGGTAACCTAAATGGAGAACTACTTAAGTTAAAACTGAAATTTCCAAGAATTGAAAAGGCAATTTTCCAAATTCCTTCATCAGGCAGAAAACTCCCCATGACTATCACCATGCACACAAAAATCACGTAAGTAGTACCCTCATTTTTCTCTCTGATCCATTTTCCAACTTAGCGAAGATGACGTTATTCTGTTGCCTATAATTTAGTCTTTCTTACCCAGAAAAAGGAGTTTGAAAAACATTACAAGAAATGGCATAAAGAAGCACAGACTGCAGACTTCCAAAGAGGAGCAAATGTAACTCTGTACAAGCAAAGTAAATACCCACACTGCACGTCTCTCTGCCAGTCAAGAGATGGCTAACCACCTCCCACTTCTCATTCTTACTAGAGTCCAAGAAAGCTTGAAGCTAGGGTTCAATTCCTACACTCTGTCATCCTGAGTGTGCTGAGATTCTCTCTCCACCAGGCCTGCTAAAGGAAAACTGGCATTTCACCTTCCGCTGCCCCCTGGACAGTCCTGATGGATCACTTGATTACAGACATGCTTATAACACTGTGCTATGATTACCGATAACCTGCATTGTGTCATTTAATCCTTCCAACCACTATGAGGTACTATCATTATATTCCCATTTAACATATAGATTAACTGAGGCTTGGTGAAGCTATGTAATTTTCTTCAAATCACTCACCTGCCAGAGCTGAAATTTGAATCCAGGCTTAACTCTACAACTGGAGTTCCCAATACTGCCTCTATGTAAAGGTGACTTTTTCAAACTTACTATACGGAACCTCCTTTCTGCATAACACCTACTGATAACACACAGAAACAAGGTTCCCCGGAACACACTTTTGAAAACAATTATTTAAAGCTGTGGTTCTCAAACACCAAAATGGATAGATCTCTGAGATCTGAGAAGTCCATAACAAAATGAGAAAAATAAAAATAATGCAGTAAGTCTTTCCCAAAGCTAAACCTTTTCAAATTTAAAGACCTGTCCTTCATTCCAAAACCGCGGCTCTCATACTTTATGACGGTGAGAATGTATGTGAAATGCTAGCAACCCTATGTCTGGGGTCCCCAAATTATTTCTGAAACTTTCTGGATGGAAATATAAAGCCTGGGGACCACTGGTTAAAAGCATTGTTATTTTTTTTTTCTATTACATTAGTGGAGTTCAGGATTATAGAAAACATCTGTATAATGTGGGAGGGGAATGGTTCCTGTTTTAAGATTATGAATCTAATTGATAATGAACTATTACTTTTTCCCTGCCATATGCTTACGTATGAGAGAAAAGGCATTTCATGTTAGCAGGGTCTTTATTACAAAGAGGAACAAGAATACTTAATCTAGTTTTATGTTATGAGTGGCTGAAATGCAAAAACCATTCTTCTTTTGCTCATTTATAATAATCCCTGCTGTACAAGATGAATATAAATGTAACCCTCTGCCTTTCTCTCAAAAGTACAGTAACTCCAACCGTTAAGTCTACTAACAGGCTTCTTTTTCTCCTTAGAACTTCAATCAAAAAATACTTTAATAATCAGAGGGGCACATTTATTACTGCCATAAACTTTGAATATCAATGTGATTAAAAGCAATCTTGCACTGAAATGCTATTTAAATAGTGAAATTTTACTTCTCCCTTTTTAAAGGATTTTTTTTTTAATGGCACAAATCCCAGATGATTGTGTTTGCTATCTGCTGCAACCTTAGCTTTCATTTAATCTTTTTTTTTAAAAGCCAATTACTTCTAATGCAAACCGCACACACTTCCCCTCCCCCTCAAAGAAAAGATTTTATAAAAGAACAGCTAAATACAACACACAGACTGCTGTAAGGCACAGCAAGAAAAAGGCTCTGACATCTTTACTTAAAATAATTTTTTTTTTTTATAAAGGTCAGTATTCCTAGCCAAGGATAAGGAAAACAAAGGTTAGGGTAACCTACTCGAGCTCACAAAAAATGGGTATGCATTCTGGATGGGCTAAGCATAGCAGAGTGGTTAAAAATGTGGGCTGAGGAGTCAAGACAGATCTGGGTTACAGGGCCTCTTATATGTTTTGTGGTCATGGTGAATTACTTCACTTTTCCGAGCCTTAGTTTCCTCATCTGTAAAATGGAGATAATGGTGATGCCTAGATCATAATATTGCTGTGAAGATTACATAAAGTAAAACATGCTGGGGCAAAGTAAAAGTACCCACCAAACTTGAGCTGTCCACATATATATTCTGAGATGCAAATGTAAGGACCTAAGGACACGCTGACATAAGGACGCCATTATAGAGAAGAAATGAGACTACATCACAGGTGGGTCGTGTTCCACATGATTCGTAAATTCCTCATACTTTCCTCCTTAGATTACAGTTTATAAGAACCAACCCGAACTGTAAGTCGGATACAGCTTGGGAACCCCATCCTCCTGTAGGTAATGTTCGCAGTTTCCACGAACTGTGAAGCCTTGAGGGTTCAGAAATGCAGCATGAATTGTGTCAGGTGTTGCACTTTCCAGAAAACACAAAACTGTTAAGATACGGTATCCAAAGGACACTGTCGGCCTCCTCCTTCAATCAAAATGCGGATTTGTTTCCTGATGAATCCCTCCTGCAATTTCCAATTCTTCCAACAAGGCTTTGGCTTCTCTAAGCCAGCTCAAGGGCAGAGATTCTAAAAAAATTTGAATGAAAATCCCATAAAAGTTTTGGACTCTTTCTCCTATTTACCTACTACACAAGGGCTTAATAAAACCCAAGCACCATCCTCATGGTGCCCGGCTCTTGCAGGCCGGGGCACTAATTGCTCTGTTAATGCTCTGTGTACGAACTGCCCTGAAGCAGGTGTGCACCACAAAAAAGTGGCAGCAATTGACAAGAGCGGACAAAGAAAGCTTACACGAAACCACTTCTGTCTCCATATATTTCCTTTAGCTCAAAATACTTCAATATTGAATAAACCCTTGGTTTAAGGGTAATGAATTTTATTATTTTGAAGTGTCTCCCCTTCAAAATAGAAAGTTCAAGGAGTACTCGATTCCAGTTCTTAGGAAATTGGTAAAAGAAAAAAAGGAGTACTAAAATCACACTGTACAGAATGAGTTTCCTTTTATCAACCGAAGAAATCATCAGAACGCTGGTCAGCAAACTTTTCCTATGAAAGGCCAGACAGTAAATACGTTGGGCTTGGTGGGCCATATCATCTCTGTTGTACCTACTCAGTTCTGCTGTTCGCTGTATAGAGCAAGCAGGCATAGACAAGTAAATGAATGTCTGTGGCTAGGCTCCAATAAAACTTTGTTTATGGACACTGACATTTAAATTTCACGTAATTGTCATTATGTGAGTGAAATCTTCCCCTTTTGAGTTTTTATTTCAACCATTCAGCAATCATTCGGGCAGGATTTGGCCCAGAGGTTGTAGTTTGATTAGAATAGCTAAGGTGCCATATCAGGAAAAGAATCCCTTCTATGGGAGTGTCTGTCTGGGTCTCCAGGTCTCCTTCACCATGGGTCAGTGCAGATCGTACAAGCAGGGGGTCATGAGCAGGAGCAGGAGCTGTCGGCAAGGACACTGCCCGCCGTCACAGCAGCACTGATGCTCACCTACGGATGTGTTTCTCAGGTGAGGGAGACCTGCAGACAAATCACCTGAGTGCTACTTAAATGTGCACTGATGTTCAACAAGCACCCGGGTGATTCTGATGCAGGGAACTCAGATCTCACTGACTCCTGTCCGAGGCTTGGTCTAGCTCTCCACTCGGGATGAAAGCAGACAGCAAGCACGGCCATGTGCAGAACCCTTACACACTCACAGGGAGGATGAGAAATGGCAGCCTGGCTTGCCTCAAAAGAAAGGTGCGGTACGCATGAAGGCTCCATTTTGCAGGGAAGTTCAAGTCCATGCAAGCAGAAAAAAGAACACCAAAAGAAATGATATGATGTCTCGGACATTCTTCAGAATAATTCACTATGGGGAGCAGAGCAGAGGAGATGAAGCAAGATTGGGCTATGACTCACTAGTTGTTGAAGCTGCGTGATGGATACAAGGAGACTCATTCAAATATTTTCTCTACTGTTGTATGTTTCAAAACTTGGGGAGAAAAACAGATAAGAGAAACTATAGAGGAAAAGAGAGAGAAATGCTCTCTACCTCGGGGAGAGGGTTTTATGCCTACAATGTAGTACCTTGAACAGCAGAGTGCTTCACACAAACACCTATTTGATTTCTGTTAACTATGAACCATTTTTCCCCTAGAAAAGAAAAAATGTGCTATTGTTGTGTTGACTCAGTCTACACTGACTGAGGCTACCCACCTCCCTGGTCTGCTGGACTTTTTTTTTTTTTTTTTTTTAAACCTAGTTGCCTGTAGGTGCCAACCAACCACTACTCCATCTTGCCCTAGGCTCAATTATGTCCCTGTTATGACAGGGAAATCACCTGTCATCAAGTGTGGGTATCACCCTGGGTTGCCAGTCTACTCCCTTGCCTAAATATCAGAGATAAGAGAGGTGGTGTCCTGTCTGCACCCTTTCTGGAACGCATAAATGGATCACTAAACACAGGACAGAGCAACAGGAAGTGCTGACAGACAGACTCTGGCATCCCCTAAGGCCATACAGCACGCCTTTACATACATACACACACGCAGAATAGCTACCTTCTCTTTTTAGAGTCACAATAGAATGGAAAATTGGTCTTTTGAACCGTTTACCCTAGAGTGACTCAGTTCAACCTTCCTAGCAGCCTAATTGATTCTTTCTGAGGACAAATATTTACTGAGCACAAAAGTGTGCAGGAGCTGAATATGCCTTGGTCAACAACGGCCCTGCCCTCAGGGAACTTATGCCCTAAAGAAGGACCATCACATAATGCATACTTTCAAATAGTAACAGGTAGAGTGGAGGAAGAAAAAGTATAGGATATTCTGATACCATGTAACAAATGGACTTAGAGAAGTTATCGATGGCTTCCCAAAGAAAATGTCGTTTTTCAATTCCACTGTTGACTCCCACAGTGACACCATATATTTTTTAAAATTTGCTGTAAAATTAAGGCATTTAATATTTTCATTGTTTAAAGATCCCTATATGTTCCGGAACTAATACAGAAACCCTAATCAGTTATTCATGCCAATTGATTCAATCTAAACATAATTTTGTTAAATTTCACAAATCCAGAATTTGTGAAATCACCTTGGGGGAAAAAAGGCAATTTGTCTTTTAAGTCATTTCAAAAAAGTCAAAATGTATTATCTCTTTCCACCAAAATCAATTATGCTATTAGCTAATATTACAAATAGGGGAAAAAAGGCAATAAAAATATGAGAATGCAAACGAAAAATAGGCTGACCTCTGAAAGATAACTGAAATTTTATCCCAACATTTTCCCACCTGTGCTAAAAGGAAGAAGAGGGATGATATGTTAGCTAAACCACAAATAATCTCCCTACTATCTAAATCAATAGTTCTAGCTTCTTCCACAGCATTAACCCTTGGGCAGTCTTGCCATGAAGGATTTGGCCAAAGTAAATGACAAGAGGAAAAAGAAAGGAAGAAAAATAAAAAAGAGAGCCTAGCTTAGCAATTTTGAAATTTGGTGGTAGGGATGTGTAAATGATCCTCTTGAGAAACCAAGAGAAGCCGTGGACATTTACTCTAGAAAATGGACATATAAAATTATTTTGCATATAATTTCAGGGGAACTATGACCGCCTGCAGCCTATTCAAATGTTACGGGTTAAAAAAAAACAACCCTGACCTAGAAATATCAAATTAAGAAGTCAGGCCTAACATAATCAGTAGTTGAAAAGGTTGAAAGGAATTAGTGTGTACTGAGTCATTTTACACATGCTATCCAATTTAATTTCAACCCCTACGATAACCTTAGAAAGTAGGTAGAATTATCATCTGCTTTTCCAAAGAGGGAAGGTATATTCAGAGAGATGTTTTCTAACTAATGCAAGGCTAAACAACTTTCTCTTATATCTAGGTTTTCTAACCCCTGGGTCCACAATTGCAAACTGGAGAATTCAAGCCAGGTGCATGTTCCTAGAGATCTTCCAAGATGAGGAGTTTCTGACACTCAGTGCTTCGTTCGTATAATCAATTTATCTACGTATTTCTTCTCAATTTAATCTCTTCGACAAGAGGAATCAGTACAAATTTGACTCCAAAACATCTTTTCTTGGTAGTATATAATCCTCACCAAAGTCAATGAATAATAGTATAATAAATTTTGATAACATTAAATGCATTTTCATTTCTGAAGCATTCTGACATGCGCTGTTAGGAGGACGTAAAGGCCCGCTGTATGAATGCTGAAAGTCCTCAAGCCTTTAAAATTGCCCCAGAAAATCCACAAAGTCACAAACAAATAAATAAAGAGCTGACTGAAAATTTAAAACTTCAGTCTGTACTCAAACAGACAAGCATGAGTTGCCGATGACCCGGCAGCTACAGCATCCTCTAAATGGTTAGAAAAGCTTAAAAAAAGACACCTCTAATGAACCCTAATAATTTCATAGGTCAGAAGCACAAGCAACCAGATCCATGATGGCTTTGGACCTCAGGGAGACAGTTAAGAGGTCTTAGATCTTCAGGGAAAACCTGAAGAACATATCCCAACAAAAAAGAACACAAAACTGAGTTCGGTCCACTAAATTTGGTTGGGTCTCAGTCCAGAGCAGGGCACTCAGTGAAACACTAATACATTTTTTACTCATCCGGTACAGCAGAGTCACCAATAATTAGCATTCTGTTTTCACACAGATTTAGAAGCCCTTCATTGGAAATGTATACACACCCAGAGAATGAACACTAAGAATAAGAGTGGGTCAGGTTTTCTAAAGTCCTACTCCAACTGCTTCCTATGAGAGTTGCCACCTAGTGATTTTAATTTTTTAAGCCCAGGCAGGCAGCCAATTCAACACTAAAACCGGACTAACAACTGATTTTTTTCTATTGCAACATCGCCAACAGGTCCTGTGCTTCCCCTCTTTCCTTTGCTCTCAAACAGCAATTCTCATTTTTAAAATCAACCAATTTGCTCTATAATCTGTTCCAACTGGAAGCTCTCACAGAGCTGCCACTGGTATTACTCTTCTTCACGGGGCCAAGAGGCCAACAAGTGGCCCATTCAAAAAACCAAAAGAGCACAAGTGAAGAAAAGGCAGGTGTGAAAAACAAGAAATGTGGAGACAGTAACAATGGGCCAACTCTGGACTTAAAAATGTTCCAGTTGCCAAGGTTCTATCTGTTCTTGGGTCCTGGACAAAAAATCGTGCCAAAATAAATGGCTACAGGTGAGAAATAAAATTGTATCGGGGAATAATAAACTCAGTATTTTGGGTATCAAACCTCACTCAAAGTCTTGTCCTTACTACCACTGAAAGAAAACTTGAAAGAGAGCCTAAGTTCATTGAACCTGAAAAGTCCTTTCTGACTACAGGGTGCCCAGACCTGTTGCAGGCATTAGACAGCAAAGGCTGACTGACTCTTCATAGAAAAAGAACATCTCAAGGAAAAGTCTAACAGTTTCCAGATACTTGGCCTGACTTTCACTTGGAGGAACACCTTTATCTACAGACATTTCCCTAAAGCATCCTTTTACCAAACAGCTTAAAACTAACCAATTAAGAATCTGATTTCACAAGCTCTGGGCAGTAAAGGCTCACCATATAAAATTCTGGCTTCCCCCCCCTGCCCCCACTGCCAGGTTGGCAGCTCACAGAAAAATCTGACCCACCTGCACTCTTCAGTTATGACGATCCTTTTGCAGCATCCTAAACTTGTCTGTTAAACCCCACAGAAATAAGGCTGCACAGGTAAAGCATCTTTAAGTTCAAAATGAACTACGACGGTCAACAGAAAATTCTGGGTAGAAAGGTTTCCTTTTCATCATCCCATAAAGCATTCGTGTCGATTAAAGCTTTAAAGCCGAACATTCCTTCCTCCACCTGTGTCCCTCCCTAAGGGGGTCAGGTCAGATCCAGAGGGATGGGATGCAGGTTACAGCCCGCAGCGCCGTCCGCGCGGCACCTCGCCCGGCCTCCACCGAGGGGTCCGGGACGCCCCCATCCAGGACGCCCCCAAGCTAGATGCTCCACACGCCCCACCCGGCCCCTCCCTCATCTCGGGCCGCGCCTCCGAGCGGCGTGGGGGTGGGGTCAGGCGGGCGACGGCCCTGGCCCGGGGAG
>VBSM01002035.1:21779874-21799052 GCA_008086735.1 Cheirogaleus medius | reverse complement strand
CGGCCTCCCAGAGTGCTAGGATTACAGGCGTGAGCCACTGCGCCCGGCCACTTTAATAGTCTTTTAGTGTTTGACACCTTAAAATTTCTATGAGTACAGGAACTACTTCTATAGTAAATCAACACAATCATCTCTTTAAGTATCTTCACTTTGTGGCATAACGTAATAAATCACGAAGAGGATGCTAGGTAATCAAGCTACCATCTGACTGGCCACCTTTCAAGTTTGATATGACCAATAAATGCCATAATAAAGTTCACCCTGAAAAAAAGAATAAAGTTTTTTTTTTCTGTTGTTGGTGGAAGAGAGAGGAAATCTAAAATTAAAAACTGCTTGTTTGCTGTTCTATGTAATAAGGTCTCTTCCCTCTACCACTTACCATTAAATGGTATTTCCTTTATGTCAACTCTTAATTATCTGAGCTAAAGAAAAAAAAATATTAGATCTGGCTTTGCAATACATTAGTGATAACTTATGGCAGCTACACCTTCCTATTTATGGCTTGCATATTTCAGTGTTACAACTAGATTTTCTTTACTAAGAATAAACTAATTAGCCAAACACCAGGGCAAAGACTGGAGCGTCTTGGGCAGTGTGGACACATAGTGGGACATGAACAGACTTCTAGAGATGACCAAATTGCACAGACTAGAGTTAATTCCGTGCAATACGCACTGCGCAATTTTCAACTCAAATTTCAACCAAACTACTGGTCTGTGTTAAACGGCCTACGCTAATACAATCTTTAGTTACCTCAGAGTTTCTTCTTTAGTAGAAAAGCATCTCACACTGCTTTTCTCAACCTTATTTCCTCACTCTGATTAATTTTCAATAAACATTTATTGAGCTTCTAGTATGCTCCAGGCAGCGTACTATGCCTAGTGCTTCCAATTAATCCAATAATTAGAAAAAAATTAAGGGCCCTGTTTCCATTTTTCCCTTCCAGCAGAGCTGCTTCAGCTGATGGAAGATAAGTCAAACCTTTACAATGCTAAAGGCACAAAAAACTTCAGAGAAGCACTTAGTTCAGTGTCCATGTATACAGCTGTCTAATAACATCTTAGAAAAAAGAAATCATGATCTTTACCTGTAAACTAGATACCGTATAATCAAACCCACTTCTCAGGGAGAATGCACGGAAGGCACAGTCCTGGCATATAAGACGGGGTCTTTAAGTACTGGCTCATGTTCGCATGCTGCATCTCATCATAAACACGTCTAGGAAACACCAGGACTGCCCCACTAAGGCACTCACTGCCTCTTTTTCATTGCCAATTTTATTAATACTATCTTTGTAAAACTCTAAAATCATGATCTTTAGAAATGTCAGTTCCCAATTCCCAATCATCCTGTCTTTGATATATAAACAACACATATTCATTCAGGAGGCACGGGCCAGAATGGGCAGGTGATATTAACAACAGCTAACATTGCCTAAAAACTTATTTTGCACCAGGCACTGTGTAGATATTGTACAACAAGCTGACAAGTGTATGTTTTAATTATTCCTAATTTCCAGATGAAAAACACAATATAGGGGTGAAGTAAGTTGCACAAGGTTGCCATCCATCTGGGCTAGTCAATCTAGCCTTACAGAGAAATAACAACAAAAACAACAATAAAATTATACTAAACAACTGAACATAAAAATCCATCTCTCACCTCACCATGCTGATTCCTTTTCTAACACTGTCATACTTGGTGTGAGAGTGGAATGAAAGAATCAGCTAAACTGTGTCCTTTGCTAGAAATGCAAACTGGGAGAAGGGCTTTGGAGACTTCTGCCCCCAAAATGGATTCCAACTTGGGACTTTTGCCCCCAAAATGGGTTCCAACTTGGGATTTCTGCCCCCAAAATGGATTCCAAATTAGGACTTTATGCTTCCAAAATATTTCCAACAAATAGAACCCAACAAAGTCCACACAGAGTGTTTAGCAGAAAGTAGCAACTCCCTGGCCCAGCCTGCAAGATAGTCAGTCAGTCTCTAGCCCCCAGCGTACGCTTCTTAGCTCTGCAGAATGCTCTAAAAGTTCTCTTGCCTCAGAGCATTTGAACTATAGACTGCTTCTAGATGCTGCTAGCTTCTTCAGGAGTCAGTTTAGAGGTCACCTACCTCTTCATCTAGGTGGAGTTAACCCCATAGTCTGATTCCGTAAAACTAGCTTAAGAGATCTCCAGCCTGCTCCCTCATCAGAGTCAGCATGGGATACAACCCCTATCAAGGACCTTTTCCCTTATAGGATTTACCCCCAGGACAATCACAAAAAGGCATGGCTGAGAGCAACTGTTTTCTGGAATTCAACAAAACAAGAGCTTAACTCCTGTTTTCCACTTACAAACTGCGTGATCTCTTTTCACTTCCCTGATGAGGTTTGAGAAGATAATGCAAATAGAGCACAGTGTCTGGCTGGCACATACTATGTGCTCAATAAATGGTAGTTAGCCATTATCATTATTATCCCCATTCTACAAATAATAAATTGAGAAAGACTCCAAGAAGTGAATGCTAAAGGTCACAGAGCTGGTGAGTGGTAGGGATCAGGGCTTGAAATCAGTTCCTTTACCTTCCTTTTATATCTCTCTATTGAGCACCATTCTTGGCACTGAAGAGACAACTATAAACAGAGAGCTACGACCCTGCTCTCATAGTGTTTATATTCTAGTAGGGAAGACCTTTACACAAACAAATTGAAAGGGTACCTCAAAGAAAGGCAAGGTGGCTGCATACATAGGGCTTTATTGCAAGTAACAAGATCACCGGACTTTGGAAGGTCAGGGAAGGCTTCTGTTAAAGAGGTGGCATCTAAAGTGGGACCAGGAGGCAGAAGAGGTGCCAGGGAGATGAAGGTGGCAGCAGGTGGCAGCAAGCACTCCCAACAAATAAAACCTCAAGGGGAAAAAATCGGAGAAAGCATGGCAAGTCCAAGGAACAAAAAGGCCAGAGCATCTGGTGAGGCTGAAGATGCAGGCCCTAGGGTAAAATCTGAGGACCACTGAAAGGCATGTTAGAGGCTCTGGATGTCATCCTTCTTCTCAGGAATGGGAAGGCACCGAAAGACCGGCTGTCCTCAATGAAACAGTAGTGAAACTCTCACTCTTGACCCCAACTCCCTGAGTTGGGGACATTTGTTACCTTTATCATCTGTACTTCCAGGACCTGGTAACTGCAGACTTTTGATAAATACTTCTGAGCCATCTGAAAGAATCTCTGGTAAAGACAGACTAAGTCACTTCTCCCTCTCCTTAATCCCACAGCTGATACTTTTATTAAATCACCTATCGCTGATTATTATAGTTGGATGTAGATCTCCTTTCACTATTCGGTCATAAATTTCTAGAGAGCAAATATTTATCTTAATACCATCTCTCCAACCTCAAGGCTCAGTAAAATTATAGATTAAAACAGATTCTCTCTTTGATGAGCTAAAAAATCTGTTCTCATATATCTAGATTGGCTAAAAATTTTCCTAACTCATCTCACATTATATAGATCTGAAGAGGTAATATGCAAGGATTTAAAAAGAAAGTTCCACTTTCCTTTTGCACTTTGACATCATCAACAAAAAACCATTTCTTTTCTTCCTTTTTTTTTTTAGAGATAGGGTCTTGCTCTGTCGCCCAGGCTGGAGTGGAGTGGTATGGTTACAGCTCACTGCAGCCTCGAACTTGTGGGCTCCAATGATGCTAATTTTTTTTTTTTTTTCTTGTAGAGATGGGGCCCAGGCTGGTCTTGAACTCCTAGCCTCTAGTGATCCTCCTGTCTTGGCATCCCAAAGTGCTAGGATTACAGGTGTGAGCCACCACACCCAGCCACACCAAAAAAACCACTTTGTCAATATGTCATTAAAAGTCCAAGTTTTAATACTCTGGCTTCTCTTCGGATCGTACAAATCTTTTTTGCCTTTTAAAAGTCCAAGTTTTATATTTTAAGATAAATGACTTGTATAGTTCATATGCATATTTTTTTAAATGTTAGTTTAATTTTAACCAAGAACAAAATGCCCCAACAGAAGGTCTTTCAGTGATTTTCCAATTCTTCTGAGAACTGCTCACATTCTCTCTTTGAATAGTTAATTACTCTGGTAAGAGTAGGGCAACCGTTTGGGCTATTTATATTAAAAGATAAAATTGAGTCATAATCAATAGTTCACATGCTTTGTAGTTTATTTGGGGATTTTGGGAGATGAGGATGATGAGATAAAATGATGACAGTGAGATTAAGGTATGCTATTAGGGTATGGGAGTCATTTTGTTTGATTGCCTTTCCATCCCCAGACCAATTTTCTACCATTCTGGGCCCTGCTCTGTGTCCCAAGAGGCTGACTTCTATGGACAGCATCACTGGGTTACTTGCTGGCCAGCTTCTAGGTAGGTTTGGCCAGTAGGAGCCACTGGGAAAAGATCAAAGAGGGAAGGAAGAAAATCAGGGGGGAGAATATTGCCTTCCTTGTTCCCTCCCTGCTCTGGGCTGCATTTTCTAACAGTGGCTAAATCCTCCAGTATGATAGCTCCTGTCCGGCAGCCCCTCCTCTCCGGCCTTAGCTCTCTCACTGGACTCCAGTGACACTATTTCTTCTCTTTGCTCCTTGAGACCTAACAGTGATAACATCTTGCTATTTATTGCCATTAGTTCCTGGGTAACAGATACCCCATGTCATCCTTAACTCTGTCCACCCCTCTGAAAATATTTCCTTCGTTAAAGTCTCTCAAACCATCCGAGTCGGACTGTTTCCTGCCAGATCTAAGAATTCAAACCAAACATTTGCCAAATCAGCGATCTCCCTCCTTTGCATGTGAGCAGTTACCACAACGGTTATTCAGCTTCCAGGGCAATTCCTCCGTACCAAGCACTGCATGTAAGCTCTTACGTTTCTCAGGCAGAAATGACGCCTTTTACACTGGTCGGCGCAGGAGAGAGAATACTAAGGGGGCTCCTGAAAGGCAGCTGGCAGAGCAGAGGAGTTGACACTTGCAGTTCTGTAGGCAGGAGTCTATTACATGTCAAGAATAAAATGTTTACAAAGAGATGCTATTTCCTTCTCCTTGTGCTGGGTTTGCTCTGGCTGAGGGCAAGGAATCAAAGTCGGCATTGTATTTTCACACCAAATACCAAGAAGTTGTACCACTGCCTAGGAAGTTGCCCGTGTGTCATTTCACTTTGCCAGTCTCTCACACCTGAGGATCTGCTTACCACTAGCCAAGGCAGACGGAAAGAGAGCCAACCATCTTGTATTACTAGCAGCCTGCCCACCATCCTTCCTTCTCTCTCTTTTTCATCCTGGGATAAATCTTTCTTCTGCACTAATGCAAAAGATGAGGAAAATTCTGCTGTGCTCAGCCTTGCCTGTCTCTTTAACAGTTCTGACCAGATTAGCACTTTTCACTTCCACAGGAGAGGACTGGCATATGCTTATACCATAATCTGCTCTGAGCTCCTTCTCTGGGTTTTTCTCTTACCAACGCGACTGGATTTGAGGTCAGATGTTAATTGAAATCACTTGGGAGTCTCTAAACACTCTACCTTGCGGTTAGTTGGTGCAAGTAATCTGGGGGTTATTATATTTCTGAATATTGGCGCCTTCTTTTGAACAAGAGCTGATTTAAAGAATTCTTCCAGGAGTTGGATAAGAACTGATGTGGCTTATGTCAATAAGCCACTCCAACAAGGACTCTAAATGTCTCCCTCTGCAACCAGCAGGCATTCAGAGCTGACAAGAAAGAGTTGCTAAGATAAAGACACAGGCAGATGCAGTCTGCAGAAAAGATGTTCTGCTACACTTCAGCCAAAGCTGGCCCAAGGGCCAGACAGCTTTCTTCTTCCATCCTGGTGGAGAAGAGGCAACACACAGCAGGCAGTCTGAGAGGTAGAGGGATTAGCAAAATGTGGTTCACACTATGTAGCCATTTCTACCACTCTTTTACCTTTACTTCTAAGTATTCATTTCAAAGTATTTTTTATGGGGAAGTTCTATAAGCATCTGAGTGGATATATATCAAATGTTAATAGTAATGTCTCTGGGTAGTGGAAGTATGAGTAACTTTTATTTCCTTCTGTGTATCTGTGAAATTTTCTGAGCTTTCTACAAACACTTATGATTTTTGTAATCAGGAAAAAAAACTTAAAACAAAACCTCTGTAAGCATTCAGGAATTTCAGTTTTGCATAAGAACCAAATTTATGTAATTCTTGAAACTTGAAATCCAAATTACTTTGCTTTTGTGTAACTTAAGACATTTCAATAGTATAATCATTTTATGGACTTTGTTTTTAAATTAAGAAACCATTCAAAATGTGAGAAATAAGAATGCTAAGTTGGATTTAATGTGTAAATTTTTTCTGGTACACATCACAACCTTAACTGAGATAATACAGACTCTTTCAGGTCAAATCTCACTATTTTAATAATTCTGAAATATTCCTCATACAAGTGAAAAGAATGCAACTGTTTCTCTTTGTAAGAGAACCATGCAGATGATATCATATGCAGTTATATGGCTAAAAGACTACAGATAAAACAGACTGGTGTTTCTTCCATTACAGATGCCAGCCAATAAGAACTTTCCAGTCTACAGTTGATTAATACTTGACACCAGATCTATGGAAAAGAAAGCTAATCATTGCTGGCTGTTAGCTAAAGGAACAGACACACTAAGAAACTTGCCTACTACCAGATCATGACAGTTGTTTACTATGACAACTGATTTTTCAGTTTAGTGCCATTTATAGTACTGGAATATCTTTTCTAGGAGCTAGATTTTCTCATAATCTATACTAGCTGAACATGTGTTATTTACTGTCTTGTAGCATTGAATTATATTAACAGGGAATCTTGGAAACCATAAACATCTTTACTAGCTTCAGGAAGCCAGTAAATTTGAACAAGTGATTCCCTTAAACTGTCTTAATGTAATGGTAAATGGTCTCTTTTCTAACTTCGATCTGCAAATGATTTATATCAGAGCACTAATAACCAACAGGGTGGGGAGTGGAGGGTACAGGGAATGAAGCCTTAAATATCTCTTCTTAAAGCAGCTAAGAGGAGCTATAAACCAGAACACTAAAAATGCCTTTGTGTTCAGTATGCTAAATCTTAAAAACATCATTGAATAAAGTATAAGGAAATGCAAAGTATGTATTTTTCAATGTAGAACTTTACTAACATTCTTTTCAGAATTAAGTTCAAGGATTCTGAAGGTTCAAAATGTCTGCTAAAACCATGAGACCAACTAAAAATGTACGAGGAAAAAAAAAGACAGTTTTTTGACTAGTACTGAATAAAACATGGTTAGAAGCTGTAGAAACCAGTGCCTGAAACAAATTAGAGAAAGATAATTTTAAAACTAGTGTCAAATGTCAGAACGAGTTTCCAAAAGCAATGGAAGTCTTGGGATGTCTCTCTTTACAAAAAGGTCTGGCTAAACAAGAGCCGCCATATTGCTACCACAGGCAAGTTTATGGTTCAGACTACAATGAAACTTTAAAAGTAACTCGGAGGGGGCAGGGAGGAAAGGCCTAGGATACAACCCTGTTGTTAACAGAACACTGTCTGGAGACTTTAATTAAACAAAAGTGTCAAGTGTTCCTCTCGACACCTCTTGTAGTAGTAGACCTGAACAGCAGAAAACAGTAGGGACCATTCAAAGAATGGTCTAGGGGCTAAGACGACAAGTGACTACATCACAAGGTGGTAATTGCACTGTCCAGAGGTAAAAAAAAAAAAAAAAAAAAAAAAAAAAAAAAGCCAGACTGAAGGGCTCCAAGAGATACTTCAAAACCAGCTAACCATGGCAAGAAGAGATGGGCTATCTGGGGCCAGGGGGCTAGAGGAGTGGGGAGAGAGATGCTGGGCTTTAAAGGTGAGAGTAAACAAAAGCAGCTGCTAATTACCAAGGTAACTACCGGGTACCACCATCACAGACTGCCATGGTCTGAATGTTTATGTCACCCAAAATTCCTATGTTGAAATCCTAAGCCCCCAGGTGATGGTATTAGGAGGTGGGGACTTTTGAAAGGTGATTAGGTCATAAGAGCAGAGCCCTTATGAATAGGATTAATGACATTATGAAAGAGGCCCAAGGGAGCTTATTTGCCCTTTTACCATGTGAGGACGAAGCCAGAAGGCGCCATCTGTGAAACAGCAAATGGGCCCTCAGCAAACACAGAATCTGCTGGCTCCTTGATCTTGGACTTTCTAGACCCCATAACTGTAAGAAATAAATTTCTGTTGTTTACAAATTACCCAATTTATGGTATTTTGTTGTAGTAGCCTGAACAGACTAAAAATGTCCCTACAAATTGTGGATGTTGCACAAACGAAGCCAAACGTTGGTTTACCCATCTCCAGTTCAGTCCAGAACCTTCAGAATCTAGCAAAGGGGCTTCTACAGTTGGTAAACCACTGTGCTGGAACCATCCTCAGTGAGGGCACGGGCTGACAGAACACTGGGGTGCTCTTGCCAACAGTGCTATGTCGCAGGAGAAATCATCTACCTTTCTAAACCTTACTTAAAGCCGAACGATAGGGAAATATCTGCTCTCCCCCACTTCAAAGGATTACAGTATAAAACAGGAGAACACACATGAAAATGCTCTGAATAAAATCACACTGTATGTGCACAGCACTTTACCATTTGAAATGTGGTTTAACTGACACTTATAAAGGCTACATAAATGTAAGTTGCCCCTTCAGCTAGAGTCCATATGCTTTTCTTTAAAAATCAGGGAAATGTATATAATATGTTTTAGGAAAGACTGTCCTGTAAAAAGCAAATGCGTTATTACACTTAGAGTGGTAGCCACTGATATACTGTAATGGAAATAGATAGTGCACAGCCACAGAAAGCTCTCCAAACTGGCATTTAAGAACTCTCGGAGGCATGTGGAGTTGGGAAGGAAAGGGGTAAAATGGAGATCATTAGGATGTTGCAAATATTCAATGTGATAGATAATGCCCAAAGCAACTCACACATAGTGGCCCACAAATGTTCAGACAGTGGGGTATCTGTTGGTTTTACTTACCTTGCATCCATTCCCCCTGCTGGGGAATGACAACTCCCCCAGTGGTTTCTATCTTGGTGAGGCAATAACCAAAGCACCTGCCAGGACCCAGTCTGGGCCTGAGACACACACTCTCACTAGAGAATGGGATTCAAAACTATCGGAGAGGTTAGTTCTACATCTGGAGAAGACTTCTATTGAGTCCTGCTACCGAGATCCCTGAAGCTGCTCTAGACCTGGACCATTCTGAGGCCTGGTTCTTCGGCATTACTGTCAACTCTGGGAACTATATCACATCCTTCTAGGAATCTCTTTTTTTTTGTTTAAAGTAGTCAGATTTTAGTTTCTACTGCTTACAACCAAAGGCCTCTAGCTGATTAGCCATTGAGTTCAGAAGAATCCATTTTCTTAAAGATTTAGAGGATAAAATTTAATTTGATTGGCAAGTAATTAAACTATTAATTTTACGGTAAAACAAAGGTATATGTCATGGAGTAGAATACAAAATTCACATAAAATTTTGAGATATTGGATTGCTCTTGAGATTTTTAAAGATATGCTTCCTTGGTCGGGCGTGGTGGCTCACGCCTGTCATCCTAGCACTCTGGGAGGCCGAGGCGGGCAGATCGCTCAAGGTCAGGAGTTTGAAACCAGCCTGAGCGAGACCCCGTCTCTACTAAAAATAGAAAGAAATTAGCTGGACAACTAAAAATATATAGAAAAAATTAGCCGGGCATGGTGGCGCATGCCTGTAGCCCCAGCTACTCGGGAGGCTGAGGCAGGAGGATGGCTTGAGCCCAGGAGATTGAGGTTGCCATGAGCTAGGCTGACGCCACGGCACTCACTCTAGCCTGGGCAACAAAGTGAGACTCTGTCTCAAAAAAAGATACGCTTCCTCCTACTTCCCATCCTCCCTCCATCCCCACGTAAGTTCTTGAGTGATGGGTTTAAAGAGCACTGGTACAGGGATAAACTTTCCCTGACATTTAGGATTCTAACTAGACAAAAGCTCTAAGGGAGGTTACTTAATCTCCCTAAGGCTCACTTTTCATACCTTTAAAATGGGATAATAGTACCTACTTTCAGTGCTGTAAATCACAAATCCCAAGAGATAACACAAGGAACCACTCAGCACCCTTCTTCCCATAGAGTTTTATCGGTCACAACAAACAAAGGGATTTTGGTTAATAAAACCAAAGCAAGCCAGCTATTTGCAAAGACAGCTGCAACAATTCCCACCATCCCTGTGGGCAGTCCCCTGCAATATTACTTGGCAGAATTTCCCATCAAGAGGTAGCATCTATTTCCAATCACTCGAATCCAGCCTGTCTTGTCACTTGCTTTGACCAACAGAATGTGACAGAGTGACACTGTGCGACCCAGAAGCCTAAACCTCAAGAGGCCTTGCAGCTCTCACCCTCTTGGAACAAGGTGCCTCCAAGTGAAAAAATATGGTCTAGCTGCTGGAAGAAGAGATCACGTGGAGCTCAGAGAGATGTCCCAGCTCAACTAGCTAGTTCTGACTCAAGCCTTCTGGTGACTGCAGCCACATTAGTGACCTGAGGCCAGGAAACACCAGTGGAAGAACTGCCTTGCCCTAATTGTGAAATAAACTGGTACTTGTTTTAAGCCACAAAGTTTTGGAGTGGGCTATTACTTAGCAATAGATAACTGATAGACATGCTTCATGAATTATCATATTTCTATATTTTACATTCTATTAATATATGTATTTCCTAAAATTTCCTATAATAAACCCTCTTGAAGGCCCAAAGTCCACAAAGAGTAACTATGTCATAGCCAAAGGCGGTTACATTTCTCATTCTTCATGGCTAGATCAATGTTTCTAATTCCATATAAACATTAAACTGTATCTCTGTCAGAACTGGGGTGGTAGGGGATGGAATATACTCCAAAGCCAAAATACCTTAAATGAAACTAAAGTGAAAATTTGCTAAAATCATCATAGTTAAACCACAAGGATGCAGGTGCAAACATAGCTGAGTTGAAATAGAAGGTAACTGGCTAAGAGAAGAAAAATTATAATAAAATTGCTATAACTCATTCAAAAATGAAAATTCAAAACAGCTTCTCCCCTTTAGAAGTTTTTGTTCCTGGCATTTTCTTCCATAAACTCCAAAGATGACCAAAACCCTCTTTTAAAAGTTCCCCACACATAGGCTGGGTGAGGTAGCTCACGCCTGTAATCCTAGCACTCTGGGAGGCCAAGGCGGGAGGACCACTAAAGGTAAGGAGTTCGAAACCAGCCTGAGCAAGAGCGAGATCCCGTCTCTACTAAAAATAGAAAGAAATTAATTGGACAACTAAAAATATATAGAAAAAATTAGCCGGGCATGGTGGCGCATGCCTGTAGTCCCAGCTACTCGGGAGGCTGAGGCAGAAGGATTGCTTGAGCCCAGGAGATTGAGGTTGCTGTGAGCGAGGCTGACGCCACGGCACTCTAGCCTGGGCAACAGAGTGAGACTCTGTCTCAAAAATAAATAAATAAAATAAAATAAAAGTTCCCCACACACTGTCAAGAAGAAACGCTTATTTTAGGTCACCATATATTCAATGGATATTTACGGAGCGGCAACTCTATGTTGGTGAGTTGTTAGCTCCCGAACACTTCTTTTTAAGACAGTATACTCAGAGAAACCAGGGTAAAGGGGGCAGGACTGGGTGGTGAATCTAGACCACACACCTGTCTTGATCAAGCTACCTGGTCTGGTTAGAGGGTTCGGGCCGGGGAACGTGGCAAGCAAAGGTTCTTCTCTCGTGCAGGCCTACATCTGGAAGGGCAAAAATGCAGGTTGAGTATCCCTTACGCCAAATACTTGGGACCAGAAGCATTTTGGATTTCAGATTTTAGAATATCCACATTATATACTTACTGATTGAGCATCCCAAATCCAAAAATCCGAAATCCAAAATGTTCCAGTGAGCATTTGAGTGTCAAGTCAGCATCAGAAAGTTTCAGATTTTGGGGCGTTTTGGATTTTGGATTTTTGGATTTGGGATGCTCAACTTGTATTAGTTAATACTATTATTATTACTTCCCATATTATCCTATCATTATTGTTATTCTTACATCCTTATCCCTCTCCTCCTCAGTTGCTAATAAATACCTGGCATTCTGCTAAGCACCTATCTCGTTTAATCTTCACAACTTATCAAAGTATTACCCACATTTTGCAGATGAAGAAACTGAGGCGCTAACTGGGTAAAAGTAACACAGAAGACGGCACAGAAGGTAAGCCATGAAGCTCATGCTTTTAACCACTACCCTATGCTGCCTCCATACAGATGAATTCCTTATGATTTTATAGGAATTTCAAGAGGTGAAAAACTACACAGCAAGAAATGAGGCACAACATACTATCTTTATCAACATAAATGTGTATGTGTGTTTTCAGTGAGTTTCTTCTGAAAACTGTTATTTAGGTCTGTATAGGATTTTTTCTTTCCTGTTGAAAGTTGGGAAAATATTCTTGCTTATTTGTAATACAGAAAACATTTTTAAAGTTACATGAGAAAGCATATTTCACTTCTTATTCAATACGACACAGGCCGTGAAGGGAATTAGTCATTTCAGGGAATGAGGGCTCATTTAGCCACAAATAGGAGATGTTTTCAATTACTATGCTCATTCTTTAATGGCTTTATCATTTTTTTCCTTATTATAAAAGAAGCACATACTAGCTGGAAAAATATGAGGAAAACATAAAGAAAAACAATCACCCATAATCTTATTACCTAGAGATAATAAGTTCCTATTATTTGGTGTATATCCTTTCAGATAATTTCTTTTAGGCCTGTATTTATAGGGCGATTGTCTGGCCTTAAAAAACACTCACACACACATACACATTATACATAGTCTCATGCTATCTTCTTTTTTGTAAACAGCATTCCACATCAATGAATGAACTCTATCATCCTTTTAAAGATAGCACAGTATTTCACTATATGGATAGGCCCTGATTGATTTAATCCTTTATTAATAGGTATTTAGATTACTTTGTTCTATTATTATCAAAAATGGAGAAGTGAGCAGTCTGATACACACATCTATGCACATTTGACCATTTCTTTAAATTCCTAAATGTGGATTTACCATTTTTTAAATGACTTTGGATTCATACTGCCCAAGCTATTGTCCAAAAACTATGTACCAAATTTACCTTTTTTAAAAGGAAAGCCTTAAATGCTAAGAGTATTAAAACATTTTATATCTCTAATATCTAGATAAAATGGCAAACAATTTTTTAAAATTGCATTTTATCTCCAAATATCTAAAATATTGACTCATGCCTGATACTGCATTATGTTTACATTTGGAGGGGGAAAAATCCTAAAATAAGCAATAAATAATTTCTAGTGGTTTTATTTTCAGTATGATGTTATTTTGAAAAGCTATACTCCAAAAAGACCATGCTTGCTGCAAAACAAGCAAATCAGTAGAGAATGGTGAAAAGCAGGAAAGGAGGCAAAAAATAAACCAATCAGAGCAGTTAGCAGGTCACCAAATCTGCATCCTACGACAATGGCCAAGAGAGAAGGGTCAAGAGAGAGTGAAAACGTGAAACTGAAAGAAGCGGCCCTCAGAGTTTCAGTGATGGCCAGATGAAATTACACACAGACATATATATCTGCATGCTCTCTGCACACGGATCCTAGAGCTAATCTCCAGGGGTTAGGACACAAGAGGAACCTTTGTGTGCTTTATTTAACCAAACATATCATGCAGAAAAGGGATGAGAGAGGCCAAGGTACAGATTTCTTTAAGGTAAGAGTGTCTAGTTGGCAGCCTGAGGGGCCAATATCATTTACTTCCCCTCCAGGGCACAGGAGGATACCAAGAAGATGAAGCAAAAGGTGGCTCCAAAGGCACCAATCAAAAGTATCACGTTTGATAGGGTTCGATCATCAAGCTCTATGAAAAACTGGGCAAGGTGAAAACATTTTTAGCAATAAATAAAATTAACTCACAACAAAGTATATTGGAGGAGATAGAGGCATTAGATCAAGCTACCATACCAAAAGCACAGAGTATTCGAGATGACAAATAGTGTGTGTTTGTATGCGGATGGTGGGGGGAAAGGGGTGTTGCCAAAAATCTATGGATCTAATATTCTTGTACACAAGGAGTCTACTACAAATCATGGCCCATAGGCCAATCTAGCTAAGATTTGTACACGCCATGAGCTAAGAATGACTTTTATATTTTTAAATGGTTGAAAAAAAAATTAAAAAAGAAAATGTTCTGTGGCATACAAAAATTAAGATTACATTAATTCAAACATCAGTGTCCATAAATATCTGTTGGAACACAGCCATATCCATCCATTTACGTCTATGGCTGCTTTCCTGCTATAATGGCAGAACTGAATAGGTACAGAGACCTAAACGGCTGGCAAAGTCAAAAATATTTACTAATTGGTCCCTTGCAGAAAATATGCTGACCTCTATTCTGGACCATAAAATTATGCAATTTTTGAATGGCTCACAGCTCCAAACCTGAGCAGGCTTATTGATTTGACCCCTGACATATCAAAAATTTTCGACAGAACCTGCTAGCCCAATAGAGCTGCGGTCCCCAACTGCCAGGCTGCAGCCGGGTACCATCCGGTGGCCTGTTAGGAAACAGGCTGCCCATCACCGCCTGAGCTCTGCACCACCCTCCCCCCGCCACGGCACTCCCCCATCCTCCCTGCCCCCACCCCCAGCCTGTGGAAAAACTGTCTTCCCTGAAACCTGTCCCTGGTGCCAAAATGTTTGGGACCACTGCAATAGAGAATGCAATCCCATTGCTAAGAACAACGGATAGGTCTAATAGGTCCTACAGATGCAGGGACACCTGCCCATGACCAACAGAAGATGTAAAAGGCTTTTTGGAGTTGCAAGTAGGATGGTCTCAGAGGTCTATGTGGGAATGAGGATGACGAAAGGTGTTCTCTCGGAAGGGATGTATGACATCTCCTTCTACAGATGAGAAGCAAGGCCGGGCGCGGTGGCTCACGCCTGTAATCCTAGCACTCTGGGAGGCCAAGGCAGGAGGACTGCTCAAGGTCAGGAGTTCGAAACCAGCCTGAGCAAGAGCAAGACCCCATCTCTACTAAAAATAGAAAGAAATTAATTGGACAACTAAAAATATATATAGAAAAATTAGCCAGGCATGGTGGTGTATGCCTGTAGTCCCAGCTCCTCGGGAGGCTGAGGCAGGAGGATCGTTTGAGCCCAGGAGTTTGAGGTTGCTGTGAGCTAGGCTGACGCCATGGCACTCTAGCCTGGGCAACAGAGTGAGACTTTGTCTCAAAAAAATAAAAAAAATAAAGATGAGAAGCAAACTATCTTCAAAATGGCTACCACATTCTGAGTACTTGCTAGGGGCTTAGGACTGAGCAAAGTCTTTTGAATTTATTATCCCATTTGATGGTCATCTCCTCCAGATTCAGGGAGGCTGACTGACTCCCAAGCTGAACACAACCAGAGAACTCGGGAAATTAGAGTCAAACCCAGGTTCAAGTATAAAGCCTGTGTTCATAACCTTTATCCAACCTCAAAGCAGAAAGTCCTAAAGGCTCACCACGAATAAATGAGAGGAAAAGGGAAAGACAACAGAAACAGAAGCAAGTTCGTTTTTATGGCTGTGAGCATTATAAGTATTTTATTCATATATCTCATATTTACTTTCGTTTAAAAACAAACAAAAAAAAGCCTGAATAAGGAATTTTGCACTGTCTTTTGAATCATAATGCATTCTCTTTCATTAACATTTGAAGAAAAATAGGATTCATTTCTGCTAGACTTTTTCCTGTCCAGAAAAATCAGCAAAGGCAGCAGTCCCCAACCTTTTTGGCACCAGGGACTGGTTTTATGGAAGACAATTTTTCCACAGACCAGGGTAGGAGAGAGGGAAGGTTTCAGGATGATTCAAGCACATTACATTTGTGTGCTTTATTTCTATTATTACTACATTGTAATGTATATAATGAAACAATTAGACAACTCACCATAGGTTGGGGACCCCTAGACAAAGGTACCCAATTAAGGAGACATTTCAAAGCTGGCAAAATTAGGCAGCCAAAGTTACAGGCATAACTTCCACCTATGAAGTCCCTAAGGTACCTGTAAGGGTCCCAAAAAGAAGGGAATGGTGAATCAGTTTTAGGAGTGATGGGCTAGAAAGTACGTGGGCAGTTTTTCAATTTAGATTTTTAGATTTAACTTATAAGGGAAGAGCAAATGTTAACCAGAATCTTGCCCACAGAGAGAGAGAGATGACGCTGGTGGGAGGCTATGGTTTCTTCCTGCCCAGCATCTATGTCCTCCACTTTGCCAAATGCACCACCATTTTCCAGAAATGTTTTCAGTGCTAACATTTCCACCATACCTATTTGGAAATAACGTAAAGCATTATCATGTACCATGATTATACACATTTGCTGAGTTGTTTATTAACGGCTGCCCAAATCTGGCTTCTAAGTCCTTCCTGTGGGCCAAGAAGGACTCGCAGTTTTATACAGGACGCTTCTAGCCAGCCTCCCCACAACTCTACTCCTTCGGGATTATCAAGAGGAGTAACTGGAGAGTGAAGCAGGTTAAGTAGCTACAGTAAATCAAGGAACCCAGATTTGAATTTAAGTCTGTTTTGACCCAGAAACTGTTTTTTCCTGTCATGTTCTGTTTTCTTGCCAAGGCACAAATACATTTTCTTGGAATGATTACCTCCCTGTCAAATTTCAAATTTTCTGGAGAGAAATAAGAGAATGGAGTTGAATGAACCATTTACTCCAAGGGCTGGTGTCAAGCTCAAATCTTTGCTTATCCACCATTAATCTATCTGGTCTGAAGTTTTACATATAATCAAAAACCAGCCACAGTGCACTCAGGACTAACATGTCAGGCCAGCCTGCCCTTTAGGTGTGTGCATGGTTTATCAACTGACAGGCGATGCTTTGCCGTGGGAACAAAATGGTAGTACTTTTGCACCTTGCCACATACTAGGCTGAGGATAACTTGAAAAGGCAAGTAATGAGCACAGGGGTCTACTTTTTATTTTCTCTTAAAATGATAATTCTAACTCCCGTTTTAATAAAAAGATGTCTCTTGAGTCTTGGATCTCTTTCATAAAACTATTAGACCCTCTTCCCAGAAAAATACACATAAAGTTTTGGTCACAACTCGGGGGGTTCAGGAGTCCCTTAAAACCCATTCATGGAGCCCTGGAGGTCCACAGACCCCAGGATAACCCTCACTCTAAAAGTACATTACAGAAATGATCATCAGGATCACAGGCCCAGGATAAAGACCATACAGCTAGCTCTCTCATCATTCTTTACATTTTCAGAAGGTAAATATTAAATAAAATGATAATTTTCTTAACTAGTCTCGTATATTCTCAAAGAAACCAGGAATCTAATAACTTGAGTGTATCACTAAATATAACGCCATACAAATTCAAAGTTCAAATCAGTTTTGTTATAGCTAAAAATCTACTACTTCCATTTCTGTGTTTCTGCCCACAGAGATCTCCCTAGAAAAGAAAGAAACATTAGGATGGCATAGAGCTCGAGTCTTGCCCACTTTAATATTCTTGAGCTGATTAACATATAAAAAGAAGACCACTTCTAAAATTTACTAAAAGATGTTCTCTCATATATATGAGACATGAGATATGACAAGAAGAAAAGGCAATTCATATTCAATACATAGATCTATGTCAATGCAATTGCAAGTTAAATTATGTGGCTGACAAAGCAGATTTTAAAGAGTTCATAAAGGCTCAAATTATGTGTTTTCTATCACTCAAGTGAAGAACTTTCAGGAATGTTTATTTTCAAGGTACACCGGAAACTTTAAAGTTGTTCTAATTCCTCTTGGTCTTATTACTCTAGAAAATTTCTAGCACTGCCCAACAAAACTGTTAAGTTATCAACTGAACTTATAAAAGTGTTTGGCCAGGACTCATCTACGAATAACTGATAGACTGTCTTGTGAAAATTTAAGTTACAGAGGGCAGTGTAATACTTTCCTATGAAAACAATAATTTAAATTACTAGATACTGTTTCAAAACCAGTATCATGGTGATAAGATCAGGTAACAACGAGTAACTTAAAAAGAACATCATTTCGCCACTTGACAATTTTTAAACAGTAACTATCCCCACCAAAAGGCTACTTGCTATAAACAGATAATCGACTGACAACTCTCTCCTTTTGGTTAGAGCATCCTCTCTTAAAACCAAGGAAACGAACAGGGTCTGATGCCCACGTGCAGTCAGTGTTCTAGGCCAATATTTTTTCAACCAGGGAGGTCGCACACCTAGGGCAGGGCAAGTCATACAACTCAGAACCACCATGCGAGGTAATTTTTGCCTTCGGTGCCAAAAGTCTGATCCTTGAGCACTTACTAATTCTGGGGAGCAATGTCATGACAGTACTGAAGCTGCCGGGTCACGCAGCATGCATAAAATTTGACGAGTACCAGCCCGAGCTGGAGAGTTCAGCACACTTCGCTGCCATGCATCTGCACTTAACAGCTCTTCCTCTTTTGAAAGGAACTGGGTCCGGAAAACCGGGGTGCAAGAACCCAAACTCAGCGAGGAAACGGAAACACACCAACCCGCCCTGCACAGCTACCTGCTAGGAAGATGCGAGGTGCCTGGGGGAGGGGCAGGGGACCTGGAAAAGGGCGACGTGGTTCCACAAAATGTCATCGCCGACCCTGGCGCTGACTGTATACACCCTGCCTCTCCCTCCCCTGGAGGCCGCGGCGGCCGGCCGCGCGGGTGCCGGTCTCCTCGCCCGCCTTTCTGTCACCCCCTAACCGCCGCCACGCATGAGGAAGCCATCCGAGTTGCACCCGAGCGACTTTGGCGGAGAGACGCCGGCATAACTCGCGGCAGAGACTCGCAACGCCGGGCACACGCGGCGACGACGTCCCTGGCGAGCGCCGCCACCCGCACCCGACTTCCCCTTCAAGCGGGGACAGCCGCGCGGGCGTTCTGTGGAAGTCAAAGATGGGGACAGATCGCGGCCCCCCATCGCGGTCGCGCACGACGTCCCGGCCCGGCGGGGCCCGCGCCGCCAACTCCGCCCGGAGGCCGCCAAGTTTCTCCCTCAGCCTCGTCCCCGCGCCCGGAACCCGCGCGACCCGGAACCCGCGGCCTTCTTT
>VBSM01002035.1:21765815-21779774 GCA_008086735.1 Cheirogaleus medius | reverse complement strand
TGTGTGTGTGTGTGTGTGTGTGTGAATGTCTTGGGGACGTTGGTTTGTCACCTGGAATGGATTTAGAGGAGACAGCTGTAAGGGGGATGGTCCACAGACCGAGAGCAGAAATAAGGCGACACTTTGGGGAAGGGTGGACAGGCATGATGTGCGACTGGAGGGAAAACCCAGGTGGCGTCTGGTGAGGAAGGAGGTCCTTTGACATCTGGGAAGAGGAAATCGAGGGGTGGTCCGTACGAGGAGAGGGTGACCAGTCACAGTAGATGCCTGTGGAGCTCGCTTCTGAAGACTTGAGGGCCAGCAGGGTCTCCACGCGAAGGGGCTAGGCAATGAGAAGAACAAAGAAGAAATCATAAGTTCTGTAATTGTGGTCGTAGCCTACTGTTAAACCAAGCCTGAATTTTATGTCTTTGGTGGTTAACATTTTAGTTAGGCATATGGGGTATGGGGAATTTTGATGAGCAAAAATATTTTTCATGCCCCTGCCTCTTGTACAATATGCAGTAGCCATTAGTGGTGATATTACGTATGAATTAATGTAAGTTAATTGCTGCCTCCTTTTCTTGACTCAGATTCACACTCCACAGTCCTTCCAGGAACTAAATGCATGGTGGTACCCAGCCCTTTTCCTACAAGGCTAAAACCACCATCCTCAGGGCCAGTGTTAAGTATTTTGGTTTAAAAGCCCTTTCCAGATGCTGTTGATCCTTATAGTCAGTAAAGAAAGTGATCATGACAACTAAGGAGTAAGTAATGTTGATAACATCGATAAAATAGTTTCTAAGCCATCTTTAATGTTTTTATAGGAGGGACCAAGACTTGCCCGAATTATTAATATAAGCACTCAAAGTGCTTACAGAGTGCTTCAGGCATGATAGTTTATGAAGTCTGTACAGTAAACAGAACATGTTCTAGGTGTGTTCAGTGTGGAGCTAATTGCTAAGGTGTCATTAAAAATAATAATGCTCATGCCATATGTGTGGGATATCTTGCATTTCATTAGCTCTTTGCAGTGAATCTTTTTAAAAGGTGATTTTAGAATCATGTTGTCTCTTTGAGGCTTCTGAATGCCAATGAAACTTCCCTTCTCTCTGCCTAATTCGGGAGGCTTGGGGTTCCAGTGTACTTCTTAGATGAACAGTCTTTCTCATCTGAAGCATTCCATATAATGGCCATTATAATTCTGGATTAATTTTGGTAGGATTTTGTCACTTTTGTAAATAAGTGTTTGTAACTTCCAAATTCTATACCTTGTTCTATATCTAATTCTATACCTTGTTCCTCATTTCCTTCTGAGACCTTATCAAGATGTACTTTACTGTCCATATATCTACCAACATTCCGATCACATCCAATTAAGTAATCCCTATGAAGATTTAGACTCTACATAGTTCTGGAGTCCTCTGAGCCCTCACCAGAATTGCCCTTAATGCTCCTTCCCAGCACTCACCTCAAAACTCTTCCAGCCACGACTCATTACCCAGTTCCAAAGCTGCTTCCATAATTTGTAAACAGCAGAAGTTTATTCAGCTCATAGTCTGGAGGCTGGGGAGTTTATCAAGGGGCCACATCTGGTGAGGGCCTTCCTGCTGGGTCATCACATGGCAGAAGGTATCACGGGTGGTAAGAGGGTGTGTGAGACAGAGGAAATGGAGCCCACTTCCACAATCACCACATTCATCCATCCTTGAGGGCAAAGCCCTCCTGACCTAATCACCTCTTAATGGATCTACTCTTAATACTATCACAATGACAGTGGATTTCTTTCTTTTTTTATGTATTTATTTTAATTTGACAGATAACATTGTTTTGATCACATACAACATGATTTTCCATAAATATATATATACATTGGGGAATGATTAACTCTAGCGAATTAACAAATGCATTACCTCACATTTTTGTGGTGAGAACACATAACATCCACACATTTCACTTTTCTCAAGAATACAATGTATCATCATCAACTATAGTCACCTTGCTGTACAATAGATCTCTTGAAACTTATTCCTATCCATCTGTAATTATGTATCCTTTGACCAGTATCTTCCCATCTCCCTCCTCTCTACCTAGCCCAGGCTCTGATACCCACTATTACACTCTCTACTTCTACGAGATCAACTTTTTTGGATTCTACATGAGTGAGATCATGCAGTATTTCTCTTTCTGTGCCTGACTTATCACTTAATAACCTCCAGATTCATCCATGTTGTCAAAAATGACAAAATTTCCATCTTTTATATGGCTGAATAGTATTCCATAGTGTGTATATATATATACCATATTTTCTTTATCCGTTTATCCCTTGATGGACACTTAGATTGATTCCCTATCATGGCTATTGTGAATAATGGTACAATAAATGTGGGAATTCAGATGTCTCTTTGACATACTGATTTTGTTTTGGATATATACCCAGTAGTAGGATTGCAGAATCATATGGTAGTTCTATTTTTAACTTTTCGAGGACCTTCCATACTGTTTTTCATGATGGCTATACAAATTTGCATTCCCACCAACAGCGTATGAGGGTTCACCTTTCTCCAAGTCCTTTCCAACACTTGTTATCTTTTTGATAATAGCCATTCTCTCACCGTGGTGAGGTAGTATCTCATTGTGACTTTGATCAGCATGTCCCTGATTAGTGATGTTGAGCATTTTTTCATATTCCTGTTGGTCGTTTGTATATCTTCTTTGGAGAAATGTCTATTCAAGTCATCACAATGGCAATTAAATTTCAAGTTGAGTTTTGGGGGAGACATTCAAACCATACCATCAACATTTAAAAATCTCTTGAAAAATCAGTTCTAGTAATAGCTTCTCTCTCAGTCAGGGTACTCACTCCCCCGTTTCCCTCAGATATTATTTGCCTATTCCCTGAATGCATTTACATTTGAAATTCCCAATCAATAAAATAGGAGGCGTGGGTGTCTGGGAAGAAGATGGGATTTCTTGAGGACTTGAGAAGAGCAGAGATAAGAAGACTAGCAAAAGAATTGAATAGCATCAATGCCCCCAGATGGCCTCACTCACTAGATGTTTCCTTGTATTTTAATAAAGTCAAAACATTTATAGTAAAAAAAAAAATCAGTTTATTTTCTTCATTTTAATCTCTTCAAAGACAAAGACTGTGTTATTTGTCTCAGTCTCTTCAAATAATGTTGGTGGCTAAAAACCGAAAGCATTAGTCTGCATTTTTAAAATATAAAACTAAAACACCTGATGAATCTGTTACTTGAGCAACATGTCAAAGCCTTGACTCTGAGAACCAAACCCAATTCTAAAAATGTTTATCTGACGTTATCACAGAATATATTTGAAAACTGGAGCCATCTGCCTTCCAAAGTTTATCTCCATTGCACCTGCACCCAAAAATACTTCTGCCCACACACAGGAACTATTGTTTAAAGATTTTGCTGTTGATTCATCATGCAGGCTTTCCAGGAATTATTCACACTTTAAAATTTATTTTTAAAAAAAAATACTGCATGCACATGGTAAAACAAAACACCCAAAAAAATTCTACAAAGGATTGAAGGAAAATTACATCTTTCCCCATCTCTATCTGTAGCCCTTCTTGCCAGAAATAACCACTCTTACCAGTTTCTTGTGGATCCTTCCAAAGATATTCTCCGAATGCACACATACACTTGTGATGGGCACACACATGCACACACAAAGCCGCCTTTTCTACACAGATGGCAACATACTGTCTGTGTTTCTCTGCACCTGTTTTGTTTTTTTACTTAACACATCTAAGGATATTTTTCTGGCATCAGTGTATACATCTGCGTTCTTCTGGCTACAATACTATTACATTATATTAATATTTTCTAATATTTCCTAATTCACCTTACTGGTGAATGTTTAGATTTACAATCTTTCTGCTCCAAACAGCACCACTAAGAACATCCCTCTATGTGTGTGCATGGGTGCATATCTATAGGATACATTTCTAGAACTGGAATTAGGGGTTATCAGATCTTTTGATTTTTGCCAATCTGACAGATGAAAAGTGATAATTTTGTTGCATTTTTAATTTGCCTTTCTTCTGTTATGATCTGGCATTATTTTTGTCCAGGTAAGAACACAAGCTCAGGACTGCCGGGCAGACAGGCTGGGACTCCACTTGTTACTCATCATCATCATCTGCATTGCTTTTCTATTCCTTTTGCTCTGGGGGAAAAAGGGAGACAGTCTTGTTAAAAAAAAATTTTTGAATAGGGAAAGAAACATTACACATAGGATAACTAAATTATACTTTTATTTAACAAATCCATTCCTTTTTCTGACCCATCTTATTCTCTTTTCCTGTTCTGCCACTATGTCTTTTAAATCTTTTCTTTCTATTCCTTTTACCAGTGCCTCTCACTAGCCAGAGATATGAACATTCCAGACTTACATCTGGCTGGGCAGGTTTTTTTCAAAAACTGTTCTCAGAATTACTGGCTTATTTCCTTCATTGCACCTGAAAATTACTTCTACTCTGCCACCCAGTAGAATGCCAACTCTGTGAAGACAAGACTTTTCACTGCTATAACCCCAGCCCCTAGAATAGTGCCTGACATACAGTAGATACGCAATAATGTTTCTTTTTTCTTTAATATATATTTTTATTGTGTAAAATATACATAACAAAATTTACCATTTTAGCTAGCTATCTTTAAGCGTACAGTTCATTGGCAATTAGGCATATTTACATTTCAATAATTTTCTTTTGAATGAAATTATTTTGTCCTTGAAAGTTACCAAGAGCCAGATGGTCATTTTTATTCATGTTACCCTTCTTTCCTCTAGACGAAGTTATAAGGAAACGTCTCCTAATTGATGGAGATGGTGCTGGAGATGATCGGAGAATTAATCTGCTGGTAAAGAGTTTCATTAAATGGTGCAACTCTGGATCTCAGGAAGAAGGGTATTTCATTTCATTGTTGTTTCAATACCAATGTCCTGATGTGATTTTAGACCATATATTAAGGTTGTGTTAATACTTCAAATTTTCACTTACCTTAAATGTCCAGTGGAGTCAACTCTTGATTAATCAAGAGATTTTTCTGGCTTTCTCTTCAGAGGCCTACCTTATGTTTATTAAAATGTGCAGAAGGCAGAGTAGTAAAAAGAAAGATTAAATTCAGGCTCATTAATTTGATTACTTTTAGCAGGTAAATCTTTGGTAAGATAAAATATCTAAAGAAATTTTCTCCTTTGTTGACAATTAAAAGTTGCTGCAGTATGTATGTATTTTTATTAATGTGTATTAATTTTTATTAATGTATTTTTATTAATATGTATGTATTTTTATTAATTTTTTTAACATAGAAAGTTTTTCCTCATTTGAACTGGCTGTCCACATAAATAACTGTATAGAGTGAAAAAAATTGTGAGAACAGAATTGTGAAGATAAGCCATCTTAAAATATTTTTGAAAGTGTTTTAAACAAAATTCAAATAATTGTTTGAATTAAGCCTGTGTTGATGAAAACGACAGTCCCATCTATGCATTTGTAACTAAAGCAGTTTATAAATATAGGTGTACCACACTTGGAGAGAAAAAACATAAGGGACAGATACTCTATATTGTTTTAAATAAAGCAAATGATTCTCTTAGAATTCGGTATAATTTAAGTAGCACATCCTTGGCTGCATTATAATAGCTCAACGTTGGCAACCCACAAATGTCTTTATTCTGATTTTCTGTCTTTTTCATTAGATACAGCCAGTACCAACGCATGCTGAGCACACTGTCTCAATGTGAATTTTCAATGGGCAAAACTTTGTTGGTATATGACATGAATCTAAGAGAAATGGAAAATTATGAAAAAATTTACAAAGAAATAGGTAAAGAAACTTAAAGTAATTAATGTTTCTATCTGTAATTTTATATTTAATGGTCTAAAGGGAATAATACCTGCTAATAATTTTCTTTGGTTGATGGTAAAAAAATAACAACAATGACAATGTTAATGGAAAGAATACAGTAAATGTTAGCTACAAAAATGTGTATTTTGATATGATACAGTACTTTGGGTTATAGCCATTTTTTTTTTAAGTGCCAGCATCTATTTTGTTAGCAGTGAAGCTTCAATTTAGAAATGTGTTTTAAAATTGAAAATGGATGGACATTATAGATGTTGTTATAACTATCTTTAAAAACCTTTTTATATAGAATGCAGCATTGCTGGAGCACATGAAAAAATTGCTGAGTGCAAAAAGCAAATTCTTCAAGCAAAACGAATACGAAAAAATCGCCAAGGTAAGGGTTTTGAGGGATTTAGTGTGCAAATACTTTATTACTGACTAGTATTTTCATGCGGTTTTTAATGTTATGTAGTAAACCTGTGGCCAGAATCAATCTGAATTATAAAAAAGAATTAGGAGCTAAATTTAATTCTTTAAAACTATATTATTCTTTAAGATAAAGAAGAAGGAAGGGTATGCTGAAAACAATGTTTTTGTTGAATTGTATTGATTATTCTAGTATTTCTTTTGTTTCTTTTTTTTAATCCAAGTATTTCTTAAGTATTAATTTTTTACTGTCTTCAGACTCTGCTGTCTAAATAATGTTATGGTTAATTGGCAGAGAAGACTTACATAATAAGTACACTAGATTTAGGGTTTTTTTTTTTTTTTTTGCTTGTTTAATGGAACTACTTTCAAAAAAAGAAAAAGAATTTAAACCCAATGAATTTTTATTAAGTACAAAGCAAACAAACATTTATAGGCTGCCTAAATATCTAATAAGAAGGTTAAAGTTTTGTTTCATACTAATCTCTTTTGTTTTTAAATTAGGATATGTCCTTACACAGTTTGTAAAAACTATTTCAAAATAATTTTTAATGGCAAGGGCATTGCTCCTTCTATGTTGTAAATTGGAGAAAAATAAAAATAAAAAACATAATTGTAATCACAACTGTGACATATATATGAAAAACTAGAAGGAAATAGAAAATGTTAATGGTGATTTTGGGGTTGTGGATTTTTATAGCTTACGTTCTTTTTTTCATTTTTTTGTTTGTCTTATATCGTTTTACACTGAGCATATATTATTTTGTAATCCAAATTTTTTTTATTTTAAAAAATCACACTTTTATTGAGTTAATATGCTGAGTTCTAAAACAAAGATCTTCACCTTTTAATGAGCTAATTAAGATGAAGTTTAATTTGCTATTTTTAAAAGTTGGTTTTTCACATTTAATCTAAAATATGTATGGTGAAGTTTCAGTGGCCAATTTACAGCAAGATATACTAACTTATTATTAATACTTATTATCAGTTCTAAAATCATTTAAAAATATTTTGTAAACATTGTCTTTGTTGGTTAATGAGGCTTTTAAGTGAATCCTGACAGGCATCATTTCATAAGAAAGGTTAACAAAGAGTTACATGACTTATCTTGGAGGTCTTAGTGCAGCAGAAACAAGGACTTAAATTTTAAATTATTTAAGTTTCTGAAATCTTTACCTTTAGAGTTCGTGAGAAGTGTAATTTGCTGTTGACTAATATCTGAAATTGATGGTAGGATATATTTACTTCACTGATTTTTTTTTTCTTTTCTGGGCAAATAATGAATAAGGCCTTTTCAGAATCAGTGTACTAGATAGATGATCAATAATGACTTAAGTTCATTTACGCTCATACTGACTTGTTACATTCTGTCGAGGACATAGAGATGGAAAAACCGATTTGAGAGCTAAAATCCGTTTGGAACTCTTTTGATGCCACGTATCATTACAGTTACAGCTGAATCAAGTAAAGCTGGCAACACTATTTCCATCTTTCAATGTTTTAATTTCTTGATGTACTAGGAAACTGATTAGGAGAGATTTGTGATATTACACATTTTTTGATAATCCAGGTTCAATAAAACCTTAATTTGGTAAATATTTTTATGTCTTTCAGAATATGATGCTTTGGCAAAAGTGATCCAGCATCATCCAGACAGGCATGAGACATTAAAGTAAGTTTAGAGCTTTACTTTGAAAGGAACTAGCCTATGTTCAAATACTAACCTATGTATTTCATTTTTACAGAAATACATAATATGTTTGAAAAGGAAGGATCAGATCTTCAATTTTATATATTCTAATACTGCTTTATTAGATTTTTCTCCTCTCACCTGACTGCCTATAGGTCTAAAATAAATGCATATAATATGCATCAATAGGAAAATGGATAAATATGATTTATTCATATAGTAGAATACTAAATAGCAGTTAGAAAGAATAAACTAGATATGTACTTTTAAATATATATCTTCCCAGATCAAACGAGATTGGGCGCGTTCAGGCTGGTATGGCCATAGACAAAATATATATCTCAAAACATAATCACTGGGGAAAAAGATATAATGAATTTTAAATTATTCCTATTTCTGAATTACATAGAGAATAATAACCATTTATAAAAGTTAGAACCCTTCCTAAAGTATTATATACTAGTACTCTATATTATTCAGGGATGCAAATATTTGCCTAAAAAAGGATTGGGATGATATAAGGGTTGCCTAAGTGGGAGGTAGAGGAGAAAAAAGCCTGAGATAAAGGACTTGGGTATGGTTCAAAAAAGGCATTTCAAGTTAATTGGCAATGTTTTATTTCTTTTACCAAAAAAAAAAAAAACCTCAAAGTTAAGTATGACAAAATTTGGGGATATTGTTATTATATTATCTATATTTTCCTATGCTTTAAAAATTTAATATCTAAAAATGTTATTTTAATGAAAATAAGTATAAATTTAGGAGTTAAAGAAGAAATCATCCTCGGCTTTAAAAGTCTTACCATAATGGAGTGTTACAACTCTTCATCGTTTTTTTATTTTTAAAATTCTATTTAGTAACTAAAAAGTTAGATGTTAATTATAAATTTTGTTCCCCAATTAGCAAAATATAACAGTTTGTTTTTTCCAGGGAACTAGAGGCTCTGGGAAAAGAATTAGAGCATCTCTCACATATTAAAGAAAGCGTTGAAGATAAGGTATTTACATATATGTGTCAGCCTTTGTGATATCTATATGTTTATAGATCAATTTGTATAATTTATTTTTGTTAACACAGCTGGAGTTGAGACGGAAACAGTTTCACGTTCTTCTTAGTACCATCCATGAACTTCAGCAAACACTGGAAAGTAAGTAGAAATAGTCTCAAAATGAATGTGTATGAAGATTTTTAAATGATTCATGGGTAGGTAGGCCTTTGGGGAGCTTGTTTGGTGGTTCTAGCAGGGAAGCGCAGCTACTTGTACACCCTTGACCAAAGAATGGTCCTCCTCTATTGGGGAAGGTCGTTCTCTTCGACTGACCGAGCCCACAGCTTCAGGAGGGGGGCCCATGGAGTAGTGAGGGAGGAAGGAGACACCCGCCTAGCCAGCCAGATCCACCAAATCAACCCTGGCGATCAATGGGGTGGCACATGTTGCAGCCAGATCGCCCTCATATCCAGGTAGGCCTTTTAGAATACACCTCTTGGAGAGAGAGGAGAAACCTTCAATTTCTGAACAAGAGTATAGCTGGATGACATTAGAAAGCATTCATGTTCAATTTTCTGAATATGTGTAGAAAATTCTTATTTCGTAGTAGTACGTGATTTAAATACATACCTAGTGGTTTAAATTAAGAAACATTCAAGAATGACAGATTTGGAATTATTCTTTGTTTATAATAGTTTATTACTCTAAAGTAATGTTGAGGACCCAGGCAGGTAAGTATGTAAGAACATTTGCACACCTGGTGAATGGTGGGTGCTTTGGGGAACTGGAGACTTGCTCTTTGTATTGACTGTAGACAATTGGAAATTTCTGTGTTACCTGACCTGCTGACTGTTTTCAAGAAAAGCCGAAGACCTAGACTTTTTTTTATAGTGAAATCTACCACACAGATTTAAAATTTTTATTCAACTCATAACAACTACCAAACCAGCATTTTTTTTCCTTTTTTTTTTTTCTTCTTGTGTCACTTTTAAAACCAAATACCTACGTGGACCACATTCTTAGGCTGCCACTTTGCCATCTTTGCTTTAAATATATTAACTAATAAAGGCTAAACATGTTTTTATGTATTCATTAAACATAAAATTTAGGCAAATTCAACTAAGCTTTATGTTTTTTCCTCAATTACAGATGATGAAAAGCTCTCAGAGGTAGAAGAAGCTCAAGGAACAAGCATGGAAACAGATCCTAAGCCATAAATAAGCTAATCAATCACCCACCATTCCTAAGAATACTGAAATAGCTACATGATCTTTAAGTGTGTTTAAAATTTGTCGTGCTCTTGAGATATTTAAAGTTTTGGCAGTGAAATATTTTGCTTTTAAATATTCATGTACATTTCATTCATATGTCGTCACATAAAGGAAAATGATCTCAGTATAGATTTGTTTTTATTGAAACGCATTTGTTATTCTTAAGTGGTAGGAAGCAATGTCCAAAAATGTTTAATAAAATATTTTCAAACTGGATGTATTTTTGTTCATTAGTATTCTAGGTAGTTTTTTAACTGGTAACATTGATTGGCTTATAAAATAAGTTGAAGATTATGAGAAGGTGGCATTTGTAGGATGTACATGAGAAAATGGGTCAATTTTTGGAAATTGTTAGCATTTTTGAAAATGGAGTCCATGAATACACTTCAGGAGGCCCAAGAACCTCCCCACTAGCTGGGACTGTAGACATGCGCCACTACACCCAGCTCATTTTTTCTATTTTTGGTAGAGACAGGATCTTGCTCCTGTTCAGGCTGGTCTCAAACTCCTGACCTCAAGCGATCCTCCCACATCAGCTTCCCAGAGAGCTAGGATTACAGGCGTGAGCCACTGTGCCTGGCCCTACTGGTTTGTTCTTTAAGAGTCATTTTCAATAGAAAAAAAAATGATAAAGTGAAGAGTTGTTTGAGGTAAATAGATTGTTAAGATTATCTTGCATAAAGATTTCATAATCTTTTTAAAAATTAAGCCAAGGCTAAATCACTTGTAATTTTCTTAAGTATTGAATTACATGTACAATACTTGTTCAGTTTCATCCTTATCCATTTATTTTAGTTCAGAAACATGACACTATGCATGAATCCTACCTTAATAATGTTACATTTTTGTAATTTTAATACGAATTTTACCTTTAAAAATGAAAGTTTAAAACTAGTTCGGTTATAGTCATATTAAATGTGTCATAATACCTAAAAATGCTTCCTCTAATTTCATATGGCAAGTCATGGGAAAAATTTCTTTGCAGAATTGCTATGCCATGACACATGTTTCTATTTTCCATTATTAGCAAGAATGACGAAACAAAATTTGCTTATATTGACTCAGAATGAAAAATGGATTTTTCAAAAAGATCCTTATTTTTTTAAAGAACTGTTGGGTAGGCCGGGCACGGGCATGGTGGCTCATGCCTGTCATCCTAGCTCTCTGGGAGGCCGAGGCGGGAGGATCACTCAAGGTCAGGAGTTTGAAACCAGCCTGAGCAAGAGCGAGACCTCGTCTCTACTAAAAATAGAAAGAAATTAATTAGACAACTAAAAACATATAGAAAAAATTAGCCGGGCATGGTGACACATGCCTGTAGTCCCTACTTGAGAGGCTGAGGCAGGAGGATCGCTTGAGCCCAGGAGTTGGAGGTTGCTTTGAGCTAGGCTGACGCCATGGCACTCTAGCCCGGGCAAGAGAGTGAGACTCTGTCTCAAAAAAAAAAAGAACTGTTGGGTAGAATATCCTTAAAAAAAATGCCCCACCCACATGATTAAGTCACTACAGAAATCTATTCAGGATTATGTACCAAAAGATTAGAATCTCTATGAAGATAATTTTTATGCAGTCAGAAACAAAATCAGAAGCAGCAACAGGTAAACGGGAAACACACATTTTTCAGTTTATATTTCCTCATGGTTCTCTTTGATATCCTCTGGAACTGTTTAGAAGACTGAAGAATTTCATCCCCTAGAAACTCACACTGTTGCAGCTCTGCGTGTCTTTGGGCCAATAGCTTCATGGATTTATCAGTCACTGTTTCTATAAGGTCATCCACCTGTGACAGACAGATACAAAGAAATGAAGCCACGTGTTGAAAAGCCTTGTAAAAAGCCAGAGGGATAGTTCCTTTTCCTGAGAGATGAGTTCAGGAATTGGTGGATGTTTTGCAGGTCTCAAAGTATTCTAATTCGAGTCATAGCAAACAGAGCTTGAAAACATGCATTTACCACCCAGTGGTAAAGATGATCTCATTTCTTCTCAAAAGAAGCCTATATATATATCTGCCATCGTTTTAATTGAATTCATTTAATATTTATTAAGCACACAGCATCATCGTAGGTGTTCTTAGCAATCCTTTCTCTAGCCACTCTCAAAATGCCTTCCCACTATTTCTTAATGCTAATCATTAATTTCTTCCCACATCCATGCCGTCTAGCAGGGCTATACATTCAGTTAAGCCTGACTCTTCATGTTTCTGAGACACAAAAGTAAAAGCCTTTGTCCACTACCTGCATTTGAAGCTTTCCTACTGTCAAATCTGATTTTCGGAGGATGTTTTCCATTCCATGTTTCTTTTTCTTAAGTGCTGGAAAGTGTGGTCTCTTTTTTGGTGAATATGGAACCTATTATAAAAATGTAAGAACATATCAGATTAGGAAGTACCGACATTATTTCTGTGATGGCACTTAAATAAGAATTCTCACCCTTCGGACATTCTCTTATAAACTGAGCATTTGCCACATAACAACATTATATTATTCTCCACGCCCCATGTATCTCCTTTGTGCTCAGAGCTCTCTTTGAAGATATCTATAGGGTGCAGAGAAATGAGATTGTCTGGCTCTGAAAGAATATACAGCATCAGGAAAAAAGCAGGTCATTCATAAGGGGAAGAAGAAGAAATTGCGTCTGCAGCTGCTGAGCACAGTGACAGCGTGGGGCTGTTGTGGACCAGTGCCCCAGAAAGCTCATTATCACTGGATCCAGTTGCTAATTTGGCCTCGTTTCTGCCGGCTTCCTTATTTTTCATGGCAGCCATGTCTCCAAACATAAAAAGAAAGCTCTGAGTTCTTTTCACCCCATGCCTGATAACTTTTTCCCATTGTTCCTGGCTTACTGGCTACAAGTACCTGTCCCAATAGTGTTGCTATAGGAAACTATTCCTAGGTCATGGTTCCTGACGACTATGCCCTTTTTACTCTTATTGAGTTCACTCTTCCCTCCCCTTGTGTTTAATAATTAGCACTAGGACTACTGTGAGACTTACAGGAAGTAGAATGTGGGACAACATCCGGGTCCTAACCTGATGAAGGAGTTTGCAAACGGAGGCTGCTGACCCACTACAGCCCTGCCAGCTTGCCCCAGCTCAAATGTCACTTGTAGAACCTTCCCTGATCCATCTAAAGTAAGACCCTTCTTTTTTCTCTCCCATAAAACACAGTACTTTTTCCTGCTGAGAGTTTACCACGCTTGGTAGTTACTAAGTTCCTTCTGTGTTTGTTGACTATAACTGTTGTAAAGTCCAGTGCCTGGGCAGGTTCTGTGAAACAGGGTCATCTGGGGCTGGTCTGGACTGCAGAGAACGTGACTCCTGAAGGGGGCACCTCTGTGCAGCTCCTGCTTGTCGCCACGAGGAACTGTGGGCCTAGTGTTTCCAGATCTTCCAGATTTTCAAAATAAAGTTAAAAACCCAGATTTTTATTCGAAACAATCCTAATTTTTAAATGTGGACAACTAATTAAAATATATTTTGAGAACATTCTGAGGGCTAAACAAAATATTTCTATAGCTACTTCACAACCTCTGATTTAATGTCTTTTGATGAACAGAAAATACTTTATTTAATTATAGCCAAATTTATCCATCTTTATCTTTATGGCCAGTTCTGTTTGTGTCCTAAGAAGTCCTTCTGTATCCTGAAGTCATGAAGATATTCTTATTGTCTGCCACCAAGTTTTAAGATTTTGCCATACCCACTTAAATCTATAACCCAACTGGAAT
>VBSM01002035.1:21729527-21749090 GCA_008086735.1 Cheirogaleus medius | reverse complement strand
AAAAAAAAAAAAAAAAATGCTGATTGATATTGGGGATTATAGATTTAAAATATTCCATCTACATCCTTTTGAAGCCAGTCATTCACTCCATTATTCTGCACTCTATTATTATTTTTTAATTTAGTTATTCACGACTGGAGCACCCAAGCTGGACTTTGAGACGGTGAAGATCTATTCCCTGGTAATCTATGCCAAAGACAACCAAGGGGCAACGGCATCACAGACCATTTTAATCCAGATTGCAGATGTGAACGAGCCACCCACCTTCTCTGGATCCCTTGCCCATGGGGACCAAGGTACAGAGGCTCGTCTCTTGGGGGAGGAAGGCTGCATTGGACACACATATGTAGACACTGTACTCTGTGTGCTCTCAAAGTATCATGGCTACAACAGAGATAAACAGAATGATAATAATGTCAGTAAGGATAAATGACTGACATTGAGCACTAACTATGTACCAGGACCTGTCATAGGAGCTTCTTTTTTGTTGTTGTTGTGATAGGGATGATTTAAGCCTTACATGCCATTTTCAAAGATCATGTAACCAGAGCACAAAGTGGCTGAGCACATTTTCAGTACAGGCTGGACTAACCTCCTTGCTTAGCCTCTCCTTCTGCTATCTTGCATGCTCATACTGTTACAGTGACTCCATAGTTCACCTCTACCATTCCTTTCTAATCCACATTTTAATTATAATTTGCCAAATAATCCTAAAACAGATTTACTTTTTCTAGATAAGGCATTGTTATTAAAAAGAATAATACCATAGTAAAAACACTAATGGATGGGCATTCACTTGTGCCAGGCCCTGGATTTGGGGAAAGACAACAAGAAGCACCATGATAAAGTCAGTCCCTCACGGCATCTGCTTACCATCTGGTAGGGAAGACAGCAAACAAGCAACTGCCAAGCATACAACATGTCCCTTGAACTGTTTAATGAGAGCAGAAACATAAGGAGGAGCTTCTATTCTAAGCACATGTGATGGGGTGAGAAAGAGAATGCAAAAGTGTTTCAGGCAGAGAACAGGTTTGAGGGGAACCTGTGCCCAAATGAAGACAAGGCAGGGGAGGGTTCTCAGGACGCAGCCAGTGCTGGGCTCTGTTAACCAGCTAAGGGCTGGGTTTCCCCTAGGACCGCTTTCCCTCTCCTGTGTGTGAAGAATGCACTGGAAGTGGGGAGGCAAAGGCTGCTGTGGCCGGGTGAGAGCCCAGTGTGGCTGATGTCAGAGACGGGGAGTGGACAGATCCGGCAGGCACTGTGGAGGTGGGCGAGGCTTGCTGACTAACTGGGGAAGAAGGGGGGTGGGCGAGAGAGAGCTGAGAGGGACAGTTTCTGGTTTCCTGCTTGGGTCCCACTTACTGCTCAAGCGGACCCACTAAAAACAAGAGTGACAAGCGTGAGAAAAGCACTCTAATTCAACACGGCCTGAGGGATTTCAAGGCCGCCCACGCCCGACTTTGGCCTTGGATACACAGCCACAGGTATGAGCTGGAAGGATTTATTATACAATTGGAGTTTAATGCTTCGAATTAGCTCTCTATAAGAACTAAACCACACAGTCAATACGAGAAAATCTGGGCTCCAGACACAGAAGGCAGCAAAGACCAAACACCCTCGTCCAATAAAGAGAGGATCAGCCCCGAGGGCCAGTGCCTCGTGGTCAGCACCCGGCTGCCACCCGCTCCTCCCTACTCGATCCAAGCCTGGGTCTTCGGCGTCACTTTTCCAGCATCCGGCTGCCTCCCGCTTCCAATTCCGGGCTCCTGGGCCCCTTGCTCGGCCACCAGACCTCCCATCACCTACCCCAGACAGGCTTCCCGGCCTCCTGGCCTCCGAGCTCGGTGTCCCGGACTGGTACTTCCTGACCCTCGAGCTCGGAGTGTCTGGCCGGGTCTCTAGCTCGCTGGCCCGGTCTCCTGCCCCCCACCCCCCGGAGTTTGGTGTGTCCCGCCCAGCCTCCCGCCCCCTTGAGCTTGCTGTGTCTGGCCCGGCTTCCCATCTTGGGGGCCTCGGCCTCCGGGCCCAGCCTCCAGCTCCCTGGCCCAGTCTCCTGCTCCACCGGCTTCAGCACTTGCCCCAGTCCCCATCATGGTAGCAAAACGAAGCATCCGCTGTCCCAGGCAGGTACCTGGGGTGGCGCGGGGCTTGGGAGGACGGTGGCAGCGGGCCTGGGACAGACGGCGTCTTGGGGAAAAGCAGCTAGGGCGGCACTCACTTCACAGCCTCCTCACTGCCAGCAGCCGCTCACCTGGCTCCACGTCTAGAGGCTTCCAGGGGCCCAATGTCCTATGAGCTTTAACTGAATTACTTTATTTAACCACTTCGGTACGGCGCTCACCTGCGTCGAAGCCTTGCCCACAGCTGGCACTCACAGTCCGCAGGATAGTTTGTGCTGTGCATTGACGACGAGTCCGTTTTGCTCTTGTGTGATGAGGAAAGCTTTAAAGCACTGAAAGCTTGTTTTCCTTTACAGGCAGCTTTAGGAAAATAACTATAATAACTCCTCCTAAGGACTTGTTAGAAGGTCACAGATTCGTAGTAACTTACTAGCTGAACGTACACACTGCAGCTGCAGAGATAAAAGCTGTAAAAGTAAAAGCCTTTGGCTGTCGACTAACGTGGACGCTCGGCTGTGCGCCTTCATCTGTGGCTGCGGCCATAGTCTACGCTGGTACCTAAGTGGTTAATGCCCAGAACCGCAAGAGGTGACCGGACCAGAACCGGAATAGGAGACGTGACCGGAACAGGAAGAGATGAGACTGGAATCACAATAGAAGACGTTACCGGAACTGGAATAGGAGACATGACCGGAACCAGAAGAGGTGACCAGACAGAACTGGAATAGGAGATGTGACCGGAACCAGAAAAGGTGACCAGACAGGAACCAGAATAGGAGACATGACCAGAGCAAGAAGAGGTGACCCGACCAGAACGGGAATAGGAGACATGACTGGAATCGGAAAAGGAGACCAGACCAGAACCAGAATAGATGTGACTGGAACCGGAAAAGGGAGGAGACGAGACCGGAACAGGAATAGGAGACATGACCGGAACCAGAATAGGAGACATGACAGGAACCAGAAGAGGAGAGGAGACCAGAACCAGAATAGGAGACATGACAGGAACAAGAAGAGGTGACCAGACCGGAACCAGAATAGGAGACGTGACCGGAACCGGAACAGGGAGAGACGAGACGAGACCGGAACGGGAATAGGAGATGTGATGGAAAGAGGAGATGAGATCGGAATTGGAATAGGAGGCCTTGTGTGATTATTTAATCAATAGTGTGTCTATGACATGAAGCTAGAAGGACAGGAACCATTCCTTTGTCTTCCTTCTCATTTTTTCTATTTTTACCACACATGTATCTCTTTCTTTCACTCTGGGCTCGCTTTTTTTCATCTCTCTTTCAATACAGCCAAATGTTTAATATCTACACGTTCTGTCTTATAAACAAAAACATTTGAGGTTCAAATGTTGGGGTGGCCACTCACTGGGGAGAGTTACTTATCCCGAGTCTCAAGTTTCCTCATTGATTAAACAGAGATAGTAATACTGTCTTTTTTTTTTTTGAGACAGAGTCTCGCTCTGTTGCCCGGGCTAGAGTGAGTGCCGTGGCGTCAGCCTCGCTCACAGCAACCTCCAACTCCTGGGCTCAAGCGATCCTCCTGCCTCAGCCTCCCGAGTAGCTGGGACTACAGGCATGCGCCACCATGCCTGGCTAATTTTTTCTATATATTTTTAGTTGTCCAATTAATTTCTTTCTATTTTTAGTAGAGACAGGGGTCTCGCTCTTGCTCAGGCTGATTTCGAACTCCTGACCTTGAGCAATCTGTGTGCCTCGGCCTCCCAGAGTGGTATACTTTCTTCACGAAGCTCACCCGACACCATACTGTTTTAAAGGGCCAAGCATAGTGCCGGGCACACAGCAGGAGCCCAATAAATGTTAGGCTCCCACCTTATCCTTCCCCAAGCAGATGATAAACTCCTCCAGGGCAGATCCAAGGTCAAATTATCCTCTCTGACTCCTAAAACTGTGAGCTTGGCAGAGAGTTTGTGGATACTGCATAGGCAGGTGCTCATTAGATGAATGGGACAGTGACCTGGCTATAGTCTAAGCAGGCCTGTGACCTCCTTTGCTATCCATGAGTCTTGACTCCTTGGCAACAAGGTGCAGCAGCTTCTCTTGGGGTGGGTCTTCCCCTTAGACTCTCAGGAGTCTCATACTGCCCCAGGATCCCTGGTCCCTGGAAGAGGGGTTTGAGCAGCACATTTGCAAGTTCGTGGTCCCCACTGTTTTAAAAACACATGGGAAGAGGGCAAAATTAAGAAGACAAACATTAATAAAAATAATCAGACAATATTAATATAGTAGCTGTATGACCTTGAGCCAGATATTCAATCACTGTAAACATCAGTAAAATGGAAAGAATAATAAAGTCACCTATGATGTTAAGTGCTTAGCAATTAATAAGCACTCAGAGAAGTTTCAACATTGTTATGTTTAAATTTATAAATATCTTTTCTCTCTATGTGACACACAATAGTCACTTGATAAATAGTGCTTATTATTATTATTATTGTGTTTAATTGCAATCACCCTATAAAAACATCTGTGCTGAGCAAGCACAATGCCTTACATTTTATCTGAAATCTAGAATTGGATGAAGGGTTTTGGGCTTGTAGTGGTGAAGCGCATTCAAGCACATCTATTGTACATTTTCTGGCAGTTACTGAGATTTATATTCTAGAAGATACTGCCCCGGGCACAGTCATTTACAGAGCAACGGCCAAGGACCCTGAGGATGCTGTTTTGGAGGTAATTTCTGTTTTGGGATACAGAATATCAGTGCCTGGTGGTTTTATGTGTGAGTGCATTCAAATATAAAGCCACAGAAACAATCAAGTCAATTATACCCACAATTTAGGTTGCAAATGTACCTGCACCTTTTATTTCGACTATCAGGTGAAAATGATTGAGGTCTTGGTTGTCTGGGTAATTGCTTCCCTTCTAGTGCATTCCATCCTGTGCAGACATGCCCAGCCTAATCCTTAGGTAACTTTTAACAAATGATGCCAAGCTGTCTCATTTCATTCTTGGGAATCTTGGCTATATATACTGTAGAGCTTCGGTCCCCAGCCCCCAGGCTGTGGACCAGTGCCAGTCTATGGCCTGTTAGGAACCAGGCCACACAGCGCGAGGAGCGGTGGGTGAGCAAGGGAAGCTTCATCTGTATTTACAGCCACTCCCCTTCACTCGTGTCACGGCCTGAGCTCTGCCTCCCGTCAGATCAGCGGCGGCATTAGATTCTCACGGGAGCTCAAATCCTACTTGTGAACTGCGCGTGCGAGGGATCTAGGTTGCGGCTCCTTATGAGAATCTAATGCCTGATGATCTGAGGTGGAGCTGAGGCGGTGATGCTAGCGCTGGGGAGCAGCTGCAAATACGGATTATCCTTAGCAGAAAGGTTTCACTGTAGAACAAATGTAATGCATTTGAATCATCCCAAAACCATCCCCACACCCCTATCCGTGGAAAAATTGTCTTCCATGAAACCGGTCCCTGGTGCTGTAGAGAAACAATCCAGTTTTCTGGCAGAATTAATTTGTACTTCAACACTCTAGGTCTAGTCCTCAGGTTTTCTAATGTCCCAGAGGGGGAAAAACTATGGGCTTGGTGTCAAGAGGCTTGGGTTTAAGTCCTAACTTTATGACTGCAAATCACTTAACATTTCTGCTTTGCTGTTTCAACTATAAAATTGGGAAAATGATACCTGCTTTGTCTTGTATTGCTTTCTCTCATTATAATAAAACATATGAATGAACATAAAAGTAGTTTTTAAATTGCCAAACATCTTGCACATGACAGGGTTTCTATTAACTGCCTTATTTTCTTGATTTCATATGAGATGGTTATGGCATTATTAAGCTATCACGTTTTTAGCTAATGGATTGCTAGACAAGAATATCATGTTTTTAATTTTTAACGTTATATTTAGCTTTCCCAAACTAGCTAAAAATAAGAGAATTGTACACGTTGATGATGGACACTCATCATTTACAATTTACTGGTAATGTTACCAGATTCTTGTTCAAGGCAACTCGATTCTTACCAAATTTTCTTTAAGCAGATGTCCACTAATATCTGGCGTATTGTCCGCATGGCTTCTAGAAGTATCGAATACACTTGCGTAATTGCACAAAGGAGCACTGCAATTGTCAAGCTTCCCCACACACATTTGTCTCCTCCTCCTCCCTACAGCACAGTGCCACATCCAGAATGGCAGGGTGGGACTGGGAAGGTCACAGCTTCCCTTGCAACGTGTAATTAAACCACCTAATCATGCACATTGCTCTAAATCAACATGTTGAAGATTACAGTATTGAATCCAGCACCGAGCTGTGCTAGCCACACAGGAATTAGATATCATATCACAATTGTTTCCTTGGTGTTCTCCATGGCAGCTCACTCACCATGTTGACATTTTAGGGTGGCAAATACATCACAGTTCAATATGGGTTAGCTGCGACTCTAATATGCAATCAAAATGACTTTCTAGCCAATTAACACAAGTAATTCATTTCAAATGAAGGCCTCCCAAATGCTTGCTCACACAGATTAAATGCTTCTGGTCCCAGCCCTATACTTTTCTCAGAAGTGAGTTTTGTTCCTGGGCCGTCTTTGGGAGGCCCGAGCAACGTTCTCTGTGAATTTTACCAAACGTGGAATGACATTTCCGTGGTGACATAGGCTTTGGAAACTTACATTTAGACACACTCCTACACACATCCTTCTGACGCAGTGGATCAGGCCAGATGTGTTATTCAAGTACGTACGACCGGGTAACAATCTTCATGTTGACTCAGAGGAAAACTGGTCCTAATGTGGGGAAGAGCTTGCCACTGTTTTGGAGCCCGATGTCTGAGGATGATAAAATAACATTGATAACTGGTAAGTGTTTGTTATGTGACAGGCACAAAATGTAAACCATTGAATTCTCATATTAATCCCTGAAGTAGATCCCTGAAGTAGCTATTGTCTGCTATGATATTATTAAATACGTAATGGATCAATAAACTAGAGTATTATAGCTAAGCATAAGGGAGCAAACCTGTAGTCCCAGCTACTTCAGAGCCTGAAGCAGGAGGATCACTTGAGCCCAAGAGTTTTAGTCTAGCCTGGGCAACACAGTGAGACCCCATCTCTTAAAAAAAAAAACAACAACTAGAGTATTGTCTTTAATTTATAGAGGAGGTACATGAGGCTAATAGAAATTAAGAAATTTGCCTAAATAGTAAGTAGTGGAGTTGTGATTCAAATCTATGTCCATCTTTGTCTGAATCTTGTGTCTCCTGTGATACCAACAATTCCCAGAGCACACTCCACAAAACACATGTTCCACCAGATACTCCATGCGAAAAATAAAAGATCCTGTGATCAAATGATCTTGGGAAGTTATGTCTACATACCTCCCTTGAATTCACAATACACAGTATATTAAATGCCCTGCAAAGTTGTATAATAGAGAGATGTCTGTTTAATCAAATTTGTTCTAATCATTTGTCCATAGCACTTAAAAAAAGTTAACACCTGTTAACATTTTATGCAATGCCTAACTAGCACTCCACAGGATAGAAAGATTGCACTAGATCCTATTGTAAGGGTTGTTATAATGATGAGAGATGAAATTCCAGGCGAACCTTGCCCATAGTAATTACTGAGGTAACGAGGCTGGATTTTATCCATATCTACACCCACATAAATTCCAGGACAAGGGTTTCTCATACTCCACTTCTGCTACTGAATATGTTAGGAATGCCTGACACTCTGTTCTGAGATATAGAAAAAGAGTGACCTCTCATCTTTATAAAAAAGAAAAGATGAACAAAATGAAAATCAACTTTTCCTGGATTCATCAGGACAAACTGCCACCTCAAAATATGGAGAGATAGGTACCGTGTTTCCCCGAAAATAAGACCACAGGGTCTTATATTAATTTTTCCTCAAGAATGTGTTATTTTCCCCTCAAAGCCTCAGCTTGCAGCATGCACAGGATGTCCGGGACCTGACAGGGGGAGCCAACCTTGTTGGTGGGGCTGCTCGCACCTTTCCGGTCACCTCTGGGATAGTAGCTGTCACAATGGGGCAGATGAGAAGGGCTGCTCGTCTTCTTTACTGCTCCGCGACGAAATGCATGGGTTGTGCAGATGCGCTGCGTAGCCACGCCCGTCACTAGGTCTTATTTTTGGGGCAGGGCTTCTATTGCACAAATGCTTAGAAATCCTGCTAGGGCTTATTTTATGGGTAGGTCTTATTTTTGGGGAAACACGGTAAACCCAGAAAGTCACAGCCAACCTCTGCCTACCTGAAGCAGAAGCTGCTAAAGCCATAGACTGGTAGGAAAATTTACATGGCAGTTTTAATGAATTCCTAGAGACTGAGTGTGGACTAGGATGAGCGTTAGAAACTGGGTGCCACAGTCTTGGTAGTAGTAGCCATACTTTTATGAGTTTTACTAGCAGGAACTCTACTAGGTTCTCATGGTGAAGATGCGAGAAATAATCACCTTGTGTCTCCAGGAGAGGGAGGAGAAGAAAATCATTGTAAATTAGACCCAGAGCTTGTTACATAACAAAGGATAAGAATCACAGCAGACTTTTTGTTAGAAATCATGCAAGCAAAAAGAGAGTGGAATGAAGTATCTAAAGTATTGAAAGACAAAATTATATCAAATCATCAAATTGCACACCTTAAATATGCACAATTTTAAATTGTCAAATATACCTCAATTTAAAAAACGCAAAGGAGAAAGAAAGACTTTTTCAGACCCCCTGCCCCCCAAAAAAGCCCTGAGGAAATTCATTACCAGCAGACCTACCACGAAAAAAATGTTAAAGGAAGTTCATCAAGGAGAAGGAAATGATACAAGTCAGAAATGTGGATCTATATAAATAAAGGAATGACAACAGAGAAGGTTATCAGTGAAGATAAACTAAAAAATTTTTTTTTTTGTAGAGATAGGGTCCCAGGCTGGTCTTGAACTCCGAGCCTCAAGCAATCCTCCTGACTCGGCCTCCCAAAGTGCTGGGATTACAGGCATGGGCCACCATGTGCCTATTTCTATTTATAATTGATTTAAAAATCACTTTATTTAATAGTAGCAATGTATCAGGTGAGTATGGCATATACAAAGGTGAAATGAAAGACAGCAATATTGTGAGTGACAAGAGAGAGGAATCGGAAATAAAAACTCTGTTATAAGATATCCACACTACCTATAAAGTCATACAGTATTATCTGAAGCTACACTTAGATTAATCAAAATTGTATACTAGAAACTGTGAGGCAATAACTAGACAATTTTAAGAAAGAAGTATAATTAATTGATAACCCAAGAAAGGAGTTAAGAATGGAATTGTATAAAATGATCAATCAAAAGAGGAAAGATAGATGAAGCAGGATCACCGTACACTGAAAACAGTTAATTAGCACCTTGTGAAAATAAGCCCAGGCTTTCAGGGCAAGCAGCAGGGTAGGGCAGAGGGGAGAGATGAGAATAAGAGGGTCAGAAGGATGAGATTTGGATGTGATAGGGCTATTTTCATAAAATAAGGAATAATATCTCCATTTCAATGTAAACTAGCTCATTCAAGGTACCCCAAAGTTAGTGACAAATCTTAGAAAACAGATATTAGAACATATAATGGCATTCTATTAATATACTGTTATTTTCTTTTAGCCATTATATATTAGGAAGTAATCAGCTAAATCAACATGATAGCAACGTGTCTGAAAAACTTTAAAAAATTTCAATAAAGAGTAATTTCTGAAAGTTTCATGGTAGCCCTTGTAAGAAAAAATGACATACCATTTAATGATAAATGTAAATCTAATTCTATGGTTTCATTATCTTTTTCTCTTTGATAAAATAAGTGTAATGACTCAATGTAGGCCACAGATTATATACGGAAATAAACAATGTTTTTCAATCAGTCAAGTATATTGACCGAAGGCTGACAATGATCAGATTTTTATGGGATAGTGATATTTGGAAATTCTAAGAGGCATAATTAGTGATGGAATCATCAAAAGACTTAACAATTATACTGCAGTGGAGCTTCTAATTATGGGTCTTATGATTTTAATTACATGCTCCTATTTTGTAACTCAGCTGTAAAACAAACATTAAAGGGGGAAAAAAGATGAGTCTATGGAGTTAGAAACCAGAATATGTAATTTTTGCTTTTAGAATTTGAGGTGGCGATTTTGGTTTTAATGGATTATTTTTAAGTATAATCATTTTAGAGAAAAGGCTCATGTCCTTTGAATGGCATCTACATTCTCAATTTTTATAAGGTGCCCAGGTGGGGAGAAACACACATCAAATAGGTAAAAGCTGGTGGAAGTATTAGGTCATGTCATTTCTGCACATATTTTTCAGGTAAAATTATTATTAATAAATAGGAGCATATTTCTTCCTTTCATGAGTCTTAGTCACTCAGAGAATCTATTAAGACTATGGCGGTTGCAGCTAAGAGAAAACTTGAGGCAAGTAAGATTTGGCGCTGCAATACCTGAAAAGCCCAGCGGTGTAGACTGAGTCTTGAGCACAGTTGAATTCCGGGTTCTCATGATATGAGCTGGATGATATGTACTCTAGGACCTACCACTTTCAATCTGCCCTGTCATCTTTGGAAACTAGGTGATGGAAGGAATTCAAGTCCCAGTAGTTATAGTTGCAGACCCATCTGAAACTTCCCCCCGCCAAGATCCTCAAGTGTCTCGGTGGCTCTGATTGGTTCATGTGCTAGTCGTCAGCCAATTGATGTGGCAAGGTAGAATATGATGAACTGATTGGCTTAGGCCTGGGTCACATGCTTAACCCTAGGAACTGTGGGCGGGAGGGGCTCAGACTACAAAACTCCCAGGATTGAGAATGAGGGAGGGTTGTTTCAGCAAAGAGCTGCTATTAGAAGTCCAAAAACAAGTGCTGTTCACTGTGGTGAGTCTGTCTATATTGAATAAGCCTATCAAAACACGCCAAGTCTTTCTTTACTCTGTTATGTATAGACATAGCCTATTTATAATTTGAAAATTTCAAAATCCCTTCTCAATTTTTTTTTGTCCATGTTGGTCAATATTAAAACTCTCCTTTATTCCCCTGAAAACATTTTAGAAATAAAAATTGTTCAAAACAACTAATATTTAGTGTGAAGTATTATTTGGCAAAGAAATTATTTCCTCTTGCCTTTTCATAACACTAATCATACTTTGTCATCATTTAAAAAATGCTTCTCCTGTGAAATTATCAATTCCATAAAAGCAGGGATTAGGTCCATCTTCTTTGTAACAGTACCTTGGTCTATGAAATGCTTACAATCAATGGGAAAGGCCTTAAAGTAAGATATTTCCAAAAAAAGGGCTTAAAATGTTTTGGTATTGACTATAACTCTAAAAAATTTTGAAAAGATACTTACTACAAAACATAGTTAAAACTGTTTGAAAACCTCCTCAATTTATCCATTGTACAAATCGTTATTGAGTGCTTATTCTGAGTACACTGTTCTAAGTGCTAAGAGTACAACACTGGATAAGGCATGTATACTCATGGAGTTTACAGTCTAGTGAGGAAAACTGACAGCAACCAAACAATAATTAATAGATACAATGTCAGACAGTAAGAAGTATGGGAAAAAGTTAAAGGTAGAAGAAAAGAGAGTAATGGGGAGAGGCATATCGTGAATGGGGGTGGTTAGTGGAGGCTTCTCTGAGGAGGTAACATTAGGTCAGAGACCTGAATGAAGTGAGGGAGGGAACCATGCATATATCTTGGGGTAGAATATTGCAGACATAGGCAACAGCAAGTGCAAAGGCCCTGAGGAAGAAACAGGCTAGTGTTTGTAAGGCACTACAAAGATACCTATGCGGCTAAAAAGCAAAGAATGAGTGGGAGAGTTAGAAAGATGTTGGAGATGTCATCAGCAATCAGATTACATAGGTTCTTTTAAACATAGGGGTATGGACTTTGTATTTTCTTTTGATTAATGTGGGATCAATCCACTTGGAAGTTTTGGGGTAAGGGGAACAAATGATGTTATTTATATTTTTAAAAGCTCAAACTATCTTCCATGCGGAAATGTTGACTGTAAGGAGGCAAGAGTGGAAACGGAACCATTTAAAGGTGACTGTACTAGTCCAGGTGAGAGATGATGGTGGCTTGGTCTAGAGTCATGGCAGTTGGGGTGATGAGAAGTCAATGGATTTTACATATTTCTCCCAACATTTTATTAAAAAATTTTTTAACTATATAAAAAATTTGGAAGAGCTGCAAAATGGAAAAAGTGAGTACCCATGCACCCACCATTAGATTCTATAATTAATAATTCACCATATCTGCATTATCACACCATGATCCATCCTGTATCCATACAGCGATTCCTCTTATTTTATTTATGCTCCTCAAAGTAAGTTGTAAACATCTTTACCCTTCACTCTTGAACACTTTGGCAATTTGCATATATTTAGAAGGTAATGTTGACAGATTTGTAGATGAATTGGATGTGGGGTGTAAAGGAGAGAGAGGAATCAAGATGGTTCCTAGGTTTTTGGCCTGAGCAACTCATTGAAGAGAAATGGGGTTGAGGAGGAAAATCGTGTGCTTTGTTTTGAACATGTTTAGATTGAGAAGCCAATTAGATGTCCAGGAAGAGTAGGCAGCTAGATTAAAAAATGTGGAGATCAGCAAAGACACGGGAGTTGGAGCATCAACTTGGAGTTACCAGTTTGTACACGGCATTTGCAGCCTGGGACGAAATGAGATTACCTAAGGAGTGTGGATATAGAAAAGGTCCAAGGACTGAGTGTGAGGTTGCCCCATCATTTGGAGGTTAGGAAAAGGAGGACTGAGCAAATGAGATTTAACAAGACCAGTAAGGTGAAAGGAAAATCAGGAGACTGGAGCATCCCAAGAAGCACAGGAGGATGTATTTGAAGGAGAGCTTGATCAAGTGCTGCTGAGTTTTTGAGGTAGATGAGGACTGAGATTACCAATCACTGAATGTGGCAACATGCTAGAACTCAGAACCTGCACATAGCAGGTGTTCAATGAATGAATGAATGGAGATCTTCAGTGACCTTGATAGGTGCATTCATTCAGTGCAGTAGTGAGAATGAAAGTCTGATTGGAGAAGCTTCAAGAGAATGAGAGGTGAGGAAAGTAGGAATTGTGAGCAGAGACAACTTTCAAAAAATTTTCCTAAAAAGCAGAGCAGAGAAATTGGACAGTACCTGAAGGAGAATGTGGAATCACAGGAAATTTTCATTTTGGAATGATGAGAAATATTATGACCTGTTTTATGCAAATGGGGATAAGTGGAGAGGAGAAAATTAATAACGCAGGAGTTAGTGGCAACAACTGCTGGAGTGACAGCCTTGAGTAGGCAATGGGTGATGGCATCCAGGGCACGAGTGGAGGGCCTGCTGTCAGAAGCACAGTTCATGTCTCTATAGAAACAGGGAGGAAGACGGGGTAGAGGGGGGCATATGCAAAAAGGATAGCAGAGCAGTTGCATGTCCATACTCTTGCCCACCCAGCAATTATTTATTAGTGCCAGGCAACATTCTAAGAAGTGGGGCTTTATCAGTGAAGGAAAGAGACAAAGATTCCTGCCCTCGAGGAGCTTATATTCTAGTGGTGGGAAGCTTGATTATATATCTTGTTATGTCAGAAGCTGCTAAGTGTTATGGAGCAAAATAAAGCAGACAAGAGGATAAGGAATTCTATACGGGAATACTTTGCAATTTTAAAATGATAGTTAATGATTTTACTGATAGAGTGGCAGTGTTTATTTTTTAATTTATTTTTTATTGCTTCTACTCAGTGAGATAGGAAACAAGGCCGGCAGCAGAGGGTGAGGAGAGGAAGGGGGCCGCGGGAGGGCTGGAGACTTGAGGAAGAGGCATGAATTCGCTGCCTCCAAGAGAGGGAGAGGGAATAATCCAGAGAAACGTGAAAGGTGGAGGGAACATTCAGAGAAGAGGGGGAGGAAATAGGGGAGTTTGCTGATGGGAGACTGTGCATTTTCAAGGGCACACTGGAATGGTTGGTGACATCGTGAGGAGGACGGAACTTCCTGGAGTGACTGGGCTATGTAAGGTATATGGGACATGTCCTGATGGTCGCTTATAGGGGACTGGATGTAGACAGCCTGCACTGGCTATAACTTGTTTGAGGCTGATCTCTGAGGAAGTTTAGATAGTTGACGCAGTCAACACCACTGGGGAGAACAGGGTTGTCATCTTGTTGGGAGCCAGAAGAGCTCTTTGGGGTTCCCTTAAAACCAGCTGTGGTCAGCATCAAGAGCAAGAGGATGGGAAGGGGAGGGCTGACCATCCCAGGAGTCACTACGCAGGAATCCATCACTGAAGTCTATTCACAGAAGTAAAATGAAGACTTGGCAATGATTAGCCTGTTCAAAGTCAACAGCCAACAAAACAAAACAAAACCGATTTGCTGTTTGTATAACGCCACTTCACTTGGGTGGTGCTTACCTACACAAATTTTTGCACATATTTAATAAAAAGAAAACCTTCTGCATCTAGTAGACAAATGAACTCTTCAGGCTGCTTGATGCCAATTAACATAGCAAGGGAATGATTTGCTTTTACCTAGTTGGTTTGAGGTCCTGTAGACATTTCAATGCCCTTCTAAAGTTGTAATACCTGTTTTTCTCCTTCACATAAACAGGCAGTGGGCCTTGTTCTTCTTGATTCATAGTAGACCCTCAGGATGTGTTTGCAGGATCACTTGAAAGATTTGCTCCTAGTGGCTTGGTCTTACCCTCTAACCTCATCTTAAAATTTCATCTCTTTGTGATACCAAGAGCAAAGGGGGAAGGTGTGAGTCATACAGTATGACATCTCTGGAAAGTTTTGGTATATGATGAAATATTATTCAGTTTAGGCATACACTAGCCAAAAGCATTTGAAAATGGAGGCAATTATCTGGGTTATTCAGGCTAAAAAACAATTTTGCTTGAAATAGCTATATAATTGGGGAAAAGCGATTTTAAGAAAAGCTTTAATTATCTAGAAAATATTTTTAATTCTCCACATGAAAGGCAGATGTTTGGAGAAACCATAATCATATTTTTAATAAATGTTTTGGGGGCAATGTTTACTTACTACATAATTTCACAACGTTCAACATCCTCCACAAGGTGGCATGCAAGTTTGTAACATACTGTAGCTGGTAGTCACGCCATCACTAAATCATCTTGCAACAAGCAATAAGCTCTGAACAACTGCACAATAAATATTTGTGGGTTTTTTTGCCTTAAAAATTGCAAATTTGTACATTCGGCAATGCTTTCTATAGGTGACACAATTGTCTTACAAAGATATCTATGTCTGAGTGTAATTATTTGAAGGATATGTGAAAAGAGATCAATAATTTAAGTCTACTTCCACAAGGCAAATGAAAATTTGGCATTGATTAGCCTGTTCAAAAAAAATACTCTGCTGTTCATGCTTGAAAAGAAATTTTTATGAGACTAAGGGAGCAATTATAAGAAACTATTTATTTTTGGAGGATTTATTTCATTGTTTTAAAGTGTTCTTGAAAACATTTCCCAGGACAATTGGGAAAGAGAATGTGGAAAATGGCACGTGGGAAATAGCATGGCAGTTCATGCTGAATAGTGCTGTGGTTTTTTACCTTGGTTGCAACAGTAGCACCAAGTGGGATGCTTTTAACAAAACACAAATGCCTTCCTCAGATCAACTGAATCAGAAAATCAGAATCTCTGGGGGTGGGCCCAGCATCAATATATATTTTTTCTTTTTCCATACAGAGCAAAAGATCAGATAAGCATCAATATTTTTTAAAAGTTCCCTAGGCATTCTAATGTTCCTTAAACATCAAATTTCACTGATAGTATTGTGACTGCCTTCTCATTTGCTTAGGCAGGAATCACTAATTGAATGCAGCAACCTGAATTCACCTTTTCTCCAGGTAGCACTTACCGATCAATTCGGAGATGAAATGAAGTCCAGTTGCTATCAGAGTTATCAAAGAATATGGGACAGAATTAAGAGTTACTTACTTATTAGGTGACTGATATCTTTAATGTGGTAGCTAACTCTGCTTTCTGGCATGATTCAGCCAAAAAAAAAAAAATTTCTTTTTTATTGCTCTCTTAGTTTTAAAGAATGACTACCAAAGTACCTTATTTATAAAATTTGTGTGGCAATAAGACATAAGATACGAATGTTTTAACTAGCCCACCAAAACCAAACTGTTGTTACAATGGACACATACTTTAAAAAGACAACTAAGCAAATGTTAAGTATCAGGTACCCAGTTCTAATTTATCAAAGTTTCTGCATTTGTATTAAGCTCATAAACTTGTGTTAAGTTTATAAACAAGGAGTGACGCTCTGCAGATTCGAGTCACTTCGTGGAAGTGGCAGACCAATAATGTTCACACTCCTCCACGAGACCCATTTTCCTGAGTTAAAAAAAAAAACAAAACATTTTCCGTCTAGACCCCATAACACGTAAAACTGAATACGTTTTTCAAAACAATTCTTAGTGTGGGAAGAAATGACGCTTTAGAGTCTATACCAGTACCAAAAATTATGCCAACTAGGATCTACTATGGGGTGCAACCTGCAGTCTGCTCAACTCTGGTAGCTGGCTGTTAATACTCAAACTAGACAAAAAAAGACAAGGAGCTACAAAGAAAGTGTTCATTCAGTAACTTATTTCCTGAACTTCCAAACCAGATTTGCAAGCTGTTCCCGAGTCCCTTTACTCAAGTAACACATGCTGCCCTGGAGTTCGCACAACAATGACCTCCTCTTGGAAAACACTGGTGGCGTAACCTTAAGGTGTATTCTCCCTTTGTTCCATCGCAACCCGGGGCCAAAATTAAAACCCATTCCTACTCCCCCCCAGTCCCTACCCGACACATCACAGGGTGAGGGATAAAAAAGCCACAGTGAAAGGACCTCCAGAGGCCTCAGACCACGCGACACCGACACCACACGGCCTAACCGAGAGGTCCACGCACGACAACCGGGCTGAAGCCACGGGGACGGAAGACGAAAACGAAGCCTGTTCCGAATTAACCCTCATCGCCTCGCCCCCAGGGACTCGGCCTCGTCCGTCGGTCCCCTGCAGACAGGCGACATCGCAGTCCGGGGCTCAGGCCACGGCCCAGGCCCGGCCCCGCGCACGCTGTTCGCCGTCTGGCAGGACATGGTCCCACCCTCCCACGCCAGCGGGCCCCAGACAGGCTAGACAGTCTCTCTACGGCCCCCACGCACGACCTCAGCAGCCACCAGGTCGCGGTTCGAGGGTGCCTCACGCGGGGCACAGGGAGCCGCGCGCAGCCCCTACCTGCAAGATGGCGGCTCCGGCCGGAAGTAAGGGGGCGTGGCAGGAAGGAAGAGGGCGTGGCCGGAAGGAAGAGACAGGAAGTGAGGGGCGGGGCCTAGCGCGCCTTAAGAGGGCCTGCGGGCTGCCTGAGGGAAAGAGACTCTTTTCTAGGGAAGAGGAATGTTCTGGAGAACACAAAGAGTCTGTGAGGATATTTCCCTTTCTTGAGAAAGTGAGGCAATCATCCAGCACAAGCTGACGTTTGTTTCCTGTCAGACAGCCTGGAGCGGGGCCTTCGAGAGCGTCAAACAGCCGCCGGCCGACATTTTTTAAAGCTCGTACAACGAAGGGAGTTTTGGAGACGGCCGTGGACATGACCGTGCTCTCCCCAGATCCCTTCGGGATGCGTTTCCCCGGGTTTGTGCGGTGCACCCTGCTCCGTGCCAAGTTCGACGCGCTTCTGCTCCCGTTAGCCAGAAGAGAGGCCTGTCCGTCCTTGGGCGTTTCCTCCAGGTGGAAAGAGCAGAAAGTACCCGGGGAATCGCATCTCCCCGGAGCAGCCTCAACCACCGAATGAGTATGGAAGTCTCGCCTCTTCTTCCTCGGTTGGGGACAGCTCTGAGGCATGATGGACACTCCTGGGCCCATCCATGGGCTCCGTGGGACTTGGAGATTTGCGCTTTTCTTGGCTTCCTCCCCTTCTCGGTCCTTCGACCACTGTTTCCCCCAAATGCTTACTAGATCACTTGCCTACAAGTTTCCTCTCCGGATCTGTTCTGGGGGAACCCTTAAAACACATGGCAAAAGCCACCCGGCTGCAGGGATATCTGAATAAACTGTTAAATCATGGAGAGTTAACTCGTCTAAGGGGAACATGTGACAGAACCCAGGACACTTGTCCACTCAGACGCAAGAAAGATGTGGGGCCTGAATACTGATAAATTACTGGATGGAGTGAGGAGTGAAAAAGGCAGGCGTGTTATAGCAAAACTTCATATTTGGCTGCGCTATGGAATGATCCACAGTTTAAAAAATATTGATGCCCAGGTTATATCTGGAAGGATTCTAATTTCATTGGTCTGGGATGTAATATGGACACTGGCACATTTAAAGCTCCCCAAGTGATTCTATTGTAGAGCCAAGGTTGAGAATCACTTTAAAGGAACCACATTTAGAGAAAATAAAAGTTACTCTGGTCAGCCTGTTAAAAATGCACATTCCCAGGCCCCCACATTAGGTATTCTGATTCAAGTAGGTCTGCATGTATAATAAATATTTACGGAAATTTTTACAAGCATTTAATAGGAGAGAGAACAATATAATGAATTCCTAAGAATTATTCAGCTTCTACAAGTAATTTCTGGAGGAGAGTTTTTAATGTGCAGGTGGTCCATGCGCCACACGTTGAGCAACGTCGCAAAAATGTTTGTAAAGCTGTTCAGATGACTTGCCCGCTACCAGGGGAATAGCAAACACCTGGATAAGTCTACTGGAACACCTGGCTTGATTAGGGATGGCAAATCAGATTCAACTTGCATATCCTCTTTTATTGAGGGATACAGGCTCTCAGGAGTATTGAGAAGGATTCTGAGGCTGAGTCTGGGTCCAGCAAGCAAAGATGCCACAGTGGATATTTGCATAGAGGTCTCTAACTTTAGCTAGCCACGGTGACAATATATTAGGAGTGGTTGGTTAATAAGGTTTTGTGCTAGGAAGGATGAGGGCTGTAATAGTCCAGTGGAAGTGTATAGGTAGAAAATGTTCCTATTGCTTATAAAGTGAACATGTAAGAATGATTTAATATACTCTGGAGGAAAGTAAAAAGGATTTTCTTTGAGACCTCAAGGCTTTCAAAGGCAAGCACAAGTCCCATTGTACTTCTGTTAAATAAAATATTCAGGATGAGGTGCTATTACTTTCTGCATACTCCTAGAGTGAAAATACAAGGTTACACTAACATCATTAATGTTTAGGAAAGAATTATACCTGTGTTTATAGTTTGAAACTATTTTCTTAAATATGCATCTCTCCTATACAGGGTTTTGTAGGTGATCAGCAATTAGCCAATATGTATGCTTTAAAAAAAAAATCACAAATAGTGGAAAAAAGAAGGAAAAAAATCAGCCAAGATTAGCTGGAATTAGCCTTCAGTACTAATTTCCCTCAAGAAAATATTACC
>VBSM01002035.1:21689290-21721464 GCA_008086735.1 Cheirogaleus medius | reverse complement strand
TGGGACATCCGCCCTTGAGTTTTTCAGGACCTGACCATTAGATGTTATTTTGATCACATCACCGTTTTCATTTCCTTAAAAGTATGTCTATTTGAATTCTATTTGTTTGTTTTTCTACACTTTGGTGTTTGTCTCCCATCCCAGACAGTAAATTCCATAAATGCAGAGACTTCGCTTCATCGTGGTATATACAGTACTTAGCTCAGTGGATGCTTATGGAACGAATGGATGGGTGGAGAGGTGGAGGGAGGTACAGTGAGTCGTGATCTGTGTTTTCATTTATGATATTCTCTACTGGGAATGGTCCCCCATTCACCAGCATTTCCTTAGCCTACACATCCTGCAAGGCCTAAAATAAGGGCTTCCTCTTCTAGAAAGTCTTTTCTGTTCTCCTAAACCAGAAACAACTTTGTTTTCGCTACCAGCTCATAGTACGATTGCATTTTGGTGATAAAATCGTGCGTTCACTTTGAGTCAGTTTCTTAATTCTAATGAATGGGGCATAATCTTCCTTTTATCTTCCATCTACATATGTAACAAAGTCAAACGACAGCGTGGGCCGGTTTGCAGCAAGATGTGCTGTTTTGTTACAGAACGTGGGACTGTGGTCACGGCTACCCGTCTTGACGTGGAGAGAGCTGGCTTCGCAAGTGTTCAGCCCTTCGCCATCAAGGCTTGTGACGGCGACCGGAGGTGTGCAGCCATCCCAGTGACTTCCTATATCCGTGGCATTAACGACAACTCGCCTTTCTGTGATCAGTATCTGATTAGGTGAGCCGAGACGGGTGGTCAAGGGCAAGAATTCAGAATGGGTAGAGAGCAGCGGTATTGCCGTATTTACTGGCCCAGCGGGACGTGGAGGTAATCATCAAATTGACTCAGCCTCCCTTTGGTCCTCTGAAATGACCTTTTTGGGTCTATTCATGACTGAAAGCTGGGTTTCCAGGATCTGACAGCCAGAAAGTCGTAAAAACTTGAGTTTTGGAATCGTAGACCTAACTTGGAATCCTGGTTCTATCACTTTTCAGCTGTGTGATTTTTGATAATTTACTTAAGCCCATTGATCTTTAGTTTTTTAAAATATAAAATGGCATAGCAATAGTATTTACCCTATAGGATGGTTGTGAAGAATAAATGGGATAATTTATGTGACATTCTGAGCAAAGTGCTGAGCACGTGGTATGAGTTTTATAAATGCTGTTTATTACAATTCCATAACCCATTATCTGAAACCCTCAGCACTGAATATATTTCAGGGTAAAGATTTCTCTGTCCTGATTTCAGAAAGGTAATAGGATGGATATATCATATACCATGCAACTTTCCCAGGAGGATATAAGTAATACCCCATATTCAAATCTATAGTGAATACTCACACCCAGGGGGAAAAATAAAGATCTGACAGCTCAGGTAAAGTTTTTCCGTCAAAAATTTCAGGTAAGGCCAGGTTTTGATGACAAATAAAGAGGAAATTCTGAGTTTCGGAGCTTTTGGATTTTGGAATTTGGATAAGGGATGGTGGGTTTCTATTACTGTCAGTCTGACTATCTTTTATTATTTGAAGCTCAGTCTCCAAACCTACATTTCTGTCACTCTTCTATGTCTCTCCCCTCCCATGCCCCAGTTACACACAGGACAGCTGCCCCATGGTTCCTAGGCTTTATTCCTGATTATCTAATGAAGAACAAAATCTAGTCTTGCTAATTACCAGCCATATGATCTTCTTTGGGACCCTATTATTCTACCTTTCAAACCATAATGATAATTACACCTACCTCATAGCATTGTTATGAGGATCAAACATAACCAGTGCTTGGAATTTCTTTAGTACAGAGCTTGGCATACAGTCAGTAAATGTTATTGTTTCTTCTTCTCTTCTCCCTTCTCCTTTTTCTTATCCTACTCTCTCTCATTCTTCTTCCCCCAGGAGGATCATAGTTTATTAATCAAACACCTACCACATGCTGGCACCCAGGGCCATGGCCCCTAGGGGTGACAGGATGAGTGTTTGTTATGCTCATGTGCTGTAAGGAGACTGTATCTTGTCAGGGTAGTGAGATGAATACATTTAAAACAACGGTTAAGAAAAATACAGGATGAATTCTGTAGGTGCTGTGCTTTAATTATTAAAAGGAAGAACCTGTGAGGCTGCAATACTCAGGGGAGCTTCTGGAAGGATGAGAGCTATGTTAGTCTTTGAAGGGTGAGTAGGATTTAGAGGCTGAAGGCATTTGGGGTAGAGAGATTCCGATGAAGAAATGGGTAAACATATGAGATGGAAATAAATCCACTGTGACTATGGACTATCTCTCCTGACCACACGCTTCAGATGTTCCAAGGTGGAACAATCCCAGAGAACTCTCTGATTCCCGGTGAGGATTTCTCCATTGAGGTGATGGCCTTGATCAACTTCCCATCCCAAACAAGTGCCCAGCTGGGTGCACAAAAGGCATACTAGAAAATGAGGACGGTCTTATCAAAGTCACAGAACCTTTGGGGAAATCATTTCCTCGATGGTGCTCCATAGTTGATCTGTCTGCTCTAGGCTAAATAGAGCATCCATCCATACATGCATGATCCAAACTAGTGGATACTTATGGGAAAAGCATTACATTTTAAATGAATATACATCTAAAGTGATTCTTCTTCTTAAAAAATAACACAGGTACACAGGCAAGGAGGTGATTACGAAAGATACAGTAGTTGCGAGACTCTCGTGTCACGACCTTGATGAGCCTCCTGATACAATCCATTATGCTCCTAGCCGGGGCCCAGTTGGCTCTGGACAGCTCTTTGAGCAAGTGCCAAACGCTGACAATTCCATACAGGTGAGCACCGGTTGCTGGAACTCCAGGGAGATGGGGTCACTTCACGGCCACCGTTGGAATAGTGCTGGTCAATTCGGCAAGAGGAGCCACGACACAGTAGTGAGGAATTCTGGGCTCCTCTGCTGTCTTGCTGGAAGGTGTTGGAGCAAGTCCTTTATTATGTGGCTGCTTGCCATCAGTTTCTCCTTTTCATAATGAGCACAAAATAATTTGTTTCCTATTTAGCTGGGGAGATGAATCAGAGGCTAAAAATCATGCTGATTTCCTTAGAAACAAGTCCTTGTGACTATGTGTGACAATGGCTCGTTCTCCTGGTATGGGGAGCGGTTGATCAGTTCCTCTTCTCCCCATTCCTTTGAGATTCTAAACTTTCCATTGGCAAAGGATAGGCAAAATAAATTTTTTTTTTCCCTTCCCAAGATGGGATTCTGCCTTGGCTGAAAACCTTTCTTCTAACTCCTAACTTCCATAGGTTTTTATTTCAATCCCTGTAAGTTTGGCATAATTGTTCCTTGACCCAAATATCACCAAGCACCCTCCCGCTACTTAGCCAGAAGATATGGCTGAGACCACTGATGACTTTTTTTTCTTTCTTTGGCCCTAACTCCAGATTTTCTTGACAAACTCCACAAGCTACAAGCTGAGCTTTTGCCTCTGTTGTGAATTTTGGAAGCTTAGGCACTGAGCCAAGAGGTTTCCTGGGTGTACTCCCATAATATGCTGAAATAAAAAAAGAAAAAAAAAAAAAAAAGAAGTGCAATGCCAAACTGTCATTTTTTAAAATGGAGTTTGGATGAAAATGAGGTTCTGTGAACATGATGGTAACTAAGATTTGGGCCTTCCTGTATGCTCACTCTATATCTGAATAACTACCCCTATCCATCACCCACCTCTAATTGATTTCTCTATTTGTATAATTATTCTATAGCTATTAAATGCCACTTGTTCCTAAAAGCTTTCTTTTACGACCATAACTGCCTGAGTTCTCTTTGCTAAAGGCTCACATTAGAAGTTGTACGGCCCCTATCAAAACACTTGATAGACTCTGTTGTAACTGCCTATTTAATTGTTGGTCATATTAGACTGTAAGCTATGCCCATGTTTCTAAGTGATTCAACACCAAGTATATTGAGTTTAGTAGGTACTCAAAATACTTTAGTGGATGGATGAACGAATCAGATACTGAAACTCTAAAACTGCAATTGTTCCCAAACACCTGGGTACTTGATGCCATATCGATCCATTCCAATTTATGCCAACTGAGATTCATGCCAATGCTATTCACTTAAGACCATCTTCCAGGCTCTGATATGGGACCATCTTGTTTACTGCTCTATCTCTAGGGCCTACCACTGTACCTGGCACCTAATTAAGTACTCAGGGGATATTTTTAAAATGGTGAATGACATCATAATAGGAATAACTTACATTTTTTTATAGTGCTGCATCCCTTACAAAGTATGTTTAAGATATTTTCTCTTTTTAGACATTTTGCCCAAGGTCACACAATTAGCATGCAGTAATGACAGGTTATGGCCCGTAGTTTTCTTCTAGTATGACAGGATATTTTGTTCAAAAGTAAGCTACTCTGGAAGGAAATCCAAGATGTCCCTGTGTTCCACCAAAATGCTTACTTTTGTGTGTGTCAGTCTATGCCAATTTCAGGCATATTCTGATGCCATTGCTATGAAACAAAAATGGCCATACACTTGCCTTTCCAGAATGACTTATTATTTAAAACATGTACATTTTAAAAATTTGGTCCTATCTGCTAAGTCATGTTGTTCTATAAGGTTGCCAGAGAGTTGGATTATGAAGACCCAGAGCTGGTTGCTGCTGGGCATATCTACGAAATGATGATTTCAGTATCTGATGACCTACGCCCCTCCCATACAGGTAATCTTGATAAACTTTTCAAGGAGCAGTGAGTGCCTGTTCTTTAGACTCCTCACTTTAGATTTAGCATGTAAAGATTCATCATATCTGTGATAGTTTTGTGAAGTTAGGCAGAGGAGGAAGGGAAGAATTAGACTCATGTTGGAAGTTTTTATTAGATCTGGAAATACTTTTTCACCTCTTAGCAACACCCTAAGCAATACACAATTCTTAAATACTGCTCTAGCTAGAGGTCCTTGGAGCTAAGAGGCAGGGAAGATGTGTAGGCATAACTCTTATGCTTTATACTTGAATGACTTTGTGTCTAGTAATGCCAAACACTCCTTATCTGGAAAGAACCAGATATTGGATAACATGTAGTCCAAACATACAGGTACTTGGATGCTTTAAAAATATCTCAGTTATTTTACATGATGTAGATAGAGCCATTATCAATGCAAATCATGAGTAATTTGCCAAGTGCCACAGCTCAGACTCTTCATGAAGGTGCAGAGCATGGTTACCTCTCTCTGCCCTCTGGTTTTTTTTAATAGCTATCCCACCATTTTGGGTCAACCTGGGGTAGAATGGGCCTTTGATAGAGTGAGATTAAGCCTACTCAGATTGCATAATCATAAAAACCTTGGCACCTGTGCCTTTAACAGTCATAGTTTTGCTAATTACAAACCACTCTTTGGTGCATATTTGAATTGTGTGCAATCTAGAGCAGGGTACCTAGCAAGTGAGTGAAATTAGTCAGCCACCTGCCACCTGCTTTCCTTTGATTATTGTTATACACATGAGAACACACAGTAAGTGCCCCAAGGGGTCATTTACATGTTCAACTAAGTATTATCATTTTAAGAGCAAATTTGTTGGCTATAGAGATATTTGGGAAAATAGAGATTCTCAAAATTTTCTGGATACGTCTTTCATTAATGTCAAGTGTCTGTTGTATCTGGAAATTATGGTAATAAGTGATCCAGAAGGTGATTGGCATCAAAGATGTCCAATAAGATGTGGTTGTTTGGGTTGCAAACACAGGTTTAGTAGAATGTCAATGCTTGGTAAAGGAGAGCCTAGAATAGGGGTGGCGTTTGGCTTTCTTCTCTAGTGAGAACTCTGAATCATTGGTGGTGGTTGCCTGGAAATTGGGTTGAGAAGGATTCTGAGGTTGCAAGGTGCCAAGAAGTGTTCTTTGTATTTTCTCTGTTCCTCACTGGTTGAGTCTCATGCAAAACCCTATTATGTAGCCCAGCTCACCTTCTGAGATGGATGCTTTTCCTTGCAGCTACTCATCTTCATGGTCTGACTAATCAAAAAAGAATCCTCCTCTACCCGCAGATTTGGGCCTTTCCTTGATATGGAAGGGAAAAATATCTCTCACAGTAATGAATCCACATCCTCTCTGGTCCTCACACTCGACACATTCACGGGATATGAGGAAAGGATGCTTGTTGCACCTCACAAGTGGTTCCGTCTGTTTTTATAGGCCAGCTAATTAGCATGGTTTTGAGTCTTTGTGGATGCAATAAAAATCATGGTATGGCAGAGCTGTAAACGGCACCTGCTCTTGCAACACACAAATGGGATTTATTGAAAGAAATGTAGAAGCTTTAACATAAATCACCTGTCTTTGTAGAATAGTGCTCCTCAACCTTTCATGGGGGTCTTGAACACCTTCAAGATTCTGATGAAAGCTGTAGACTCTATCCCTTGGAGAATGCACATAATAACATATACCACAATATAAAGATTCTCTGAAGGAAAAGTCTTATGAATCCCAGATTAAATTTTCTTGTTTGACACATGTGGTAGATTTTCAGGAGAGGCAATATACAAGCATTCTTCAGAACATGAATCCTGCAAGATAATCTACTAAAGAAGAATTCTGTGATCAAATACGTTTGGGGAACAATATATATCTGGAGATTCAAACTACATAATGATATATTAGAAACACTAAGAAATCTTGCCATAAAGAAAGCTTTTTATCTTTGTTTAACTTAGGATTTTACATTTGACACATTTAGCATCTCAGAGAAGATATTTTGGGAGGAGGTGGCAGAGGCGACTTTGCTTTGTGACCTTTGGACAAGAACTTAAGCCTGTGAACCTCAGTTTTCTCGCTTGTGAAATTGGGACAAAAATACCCAATGCCAACTCAGTGCCTTCCACATGAAATGCTAATTATTATTTTACTTTCATTAAAAAAATTTTCCCTGTTTGCAAGTTACTTGCTTTTATGTTGGGACATCAAATTCCTTCTTTTTGACAACTCTCTTTTCAAAGCTAATTTGAGCTTGTTGGTCTGAAATACAGTTCCTTTTCTATAACACACAATATACAAACATCTGGCTGTGGTGAATCAAATATAATAACTACTTTTTAGTTAACCTCTTTTAGTTTGAAAATACCTTCTTGGGCATGATCTCATTTTGTCTTCAAATCCGCTCTGTGATGTAGGAGATTGAAGGAGATTGAAACTGATGTTATTCCTCTTTTTTTTTTTTTTTTGCATGAGAAAACTGGGCCTCTGGGATATTAAGCTAGTTCAAGGCCTCAGAGTACAGTTCGCCCTTGACCAACATGGATTTGAACTGCGAGGGTCATTTATACACAGTTGTTTTTTTTTTTCAAATAAATGCAGATCTAAAATACAGTATTCATCAGATGCAAAGTCCATGTATAAGGAGAGCTGACTTTTTGTGCCTGTGGGTTCTGCAGGGCTGACTGGGGGGCTTGAGTAGGTGTGGATTTTGGTATACACTGGGGGCCTGGAGCCAATCCCCCTCGCATACCTAGGGGCAACTGCGTATGTTAAAGCTAAGCCTTGAACGTGGGTTTTCTTAGTTTCTTTCCATTCCTTTTCCTACGGTGCATATTAAAAGCAGAATATAGAATGTCATATGTTGGGTTGAGAGTGACATTCCAATAACCTCTCTAATGGGGGAGATTGTACCCGTGAATAATACAATAAACTCTCCAATGTGAAATATATAATTAAATATTTATAAAAGATAGATACATACATATCTCTGTTGCACAAAATGAAATGTGACATTCATACATTATATGTTTTTGACTAAATTGCTTTGGCCGGCACCTAGGATTCATTGGGTTTCCTTGAGAACACAGAGATCACCCAGGGCCAGAGAGAATCCTGTCATGGTTTCAAAATCCTCTGCAAAGCCCATTCCTGGGGGTACATTTAGCTCATTTGTAGAATAAAACTACAACAGCAAAGCGTTTATTCACGGCTCAATTTTACAGTGACGGTGACGATCATTGTGGAGATTGCTCCTGCCAACGATTTCAGCCCTGAATTTAAAGCCGCGCACTATTCATTCTCCGTTCCGGAAACGTCAGGAGGTAAGAGATCCCTCACAGCTATGGTGTTAGAACCTGAGTGGCCAGTGGAATAAAAGCACGCAAGTATACAAAATACAAGCAAATGAGGAGCATTGTAGAGCTCCAGACGTTCAGAGAACAAGTCACTTTTCATTGGCACTGGCCTCAGTCTGTCATCCTGACTGTTCCCAGAGGCTCCCTTGAACTTTGATGTCAGGTCTGGGACTTTTGTGATGGAAGAACACACAATATTAATTTTATTCCATTTCTCTTCCACCTCGCCCCCAAACTAGGTCTAAGTGTGAAGAAGGTAGAAGTGATATGGTCATTGCCAATGCAATTGAATCTTGCAAACGTCTGAGGTCAAGATTTTGGGTACAGAGTCAAGATTTTGGTCAGGGTCCTATCTCAGCCTTGAATCACATATGAAGTAGGACCTATTTGTTAGCACAGACCAAGCAACATTAGATTTGAAAGGCACGGCAGAGGTGATACTTGTACCTTCTTTATCCAAGAGAGGAACACATCCCTTTCTCAGCATCTCCTTCTGACTTGACCTGAATAGTTCAAGGGACACATGGAACCAGCTGTGGGCTGGAGTTGAATCATACTAGTTTATAAGAGACAATTGTTAAATTTTCAGGAATTTTAGGACCTGATTATTAATGACAGTCATTATTAAAAATAATATCAACTTAGTTACATAAATTATATTAAAAACAAAACTAATAAATAAAACTCAGCACTTCTTAATTATGTTACTACATATTACTGTTACCTGTGCCTTTGAGGTGATTTACATCTACTGGATCTGTGTGGTGAGATTCCACATACCTAATGGCGTGTTGCTGCTTTTCTCTTTCCATCTTCTTGGTGGAAATGGCGGGAGTATTTACACCACGGAAATCAGCAAACACCGCATATCACGGCTTGATGCATTGCCTTTAAGAAAATTATCTTGACTTGAGAAAGTGATGGAGAAAACGTTAATAGTGCAGATTTAACTTAAAAGTCTGTTGTATCTGAGGTTATTACCGTGAGTAGCACAAAAACTGTGGAAATAGTCTTCCAGCCATCAAAAACTATTGTCCACTTCAGCAAAGAATTCATTCCTTTCATTCCAATATGGCTTCCAACGTGGCTTCACTTTCACCTTGCTCTTTAAGATAAAGGAAAATATCAGCTAACATTCATGTTGGCACTACTCATTTGTCAACGGCAATCATGGCGTGGTGATGAGTAGAACAGTCTGGCAAAAATCAATGAAAGCATTCTGTGAGAATCGATTGTCTATATGGAAATGTATAATAAAGGAGATTACGTATTTCATTACTGTTTATAGATTTTATGCTACATATATTGTATATCAGTAAAATTTGTAACAAACTTATGCATTTATGTGGACATCCATATGCATAATGCATGTGGATATGTGGATATTGCATAATGTCATTGCAACTGACAACACACAGACACACACACACTCCGTTTTTCTCCAGAGAATTGGCTGTTAAACACTTGCCAGTACATCACTGGGTGGAACTCACACTACGTCAAACTAGCTTATTTCCTTGGCACGGCTGCAAATATTGAGGAGAGACTAGTAAATAAAAAACCCATGCATGTGTATTCCGGTTCTTCATTTCCCTCCCCATGCAACTTTGGACAAGTTCTTAACCTCTCTGCAAAATAAATACACACCTACTGATATTCTGATTCTGGAATATAACACTGTTGGATCTTATAATATATGACCAGACAATTCCAGAAACATTGCATATAAATTCAATTTATTGTAAACAGAATTCCAGTTCCCCCCAACCAGGGGCTTTTGCTATCATTTTGGAAGTACTCAGTACTGATTTTTGGGTAATAAAGCCTCAGTACAATAACTTCTTTCCCTTTTTCATATTCTCTCAGTTCTCTGTGGTGGTTAATAGTGTAATCTCCTAGCTCCAAGGAGGTCTAGCATTAAAGGAGCATCATCATGAGTCAGAAGTTAAATAGTTCACAATCATCTAATCATTTCCTGTCTTGCAAATTGTAAATCTGGAGCAGAGTATCTGAGCATGGGCTTTGAGGGTCCCCGGGGGAAAAGACACATAGCCTTTATTGGGTTATCAAAGTTAACAACAATGAGTCAAGATTTTAAAATAGAGAGTGGTATTTAAAAAAAATAGACTGAATTTTTTAAGAGCAGTTTCAGGTTCACAGAAAAATTGAGCAGTTGGCACATTGATTTCCCTTATGTCCCCTGTATCCACATAATGGAGACAGTCGCTCCCATTATCAACAGCCCCCACCAGAGTGGGACATTTGTAACAATTGATGAACCTACATGGATGTATCGTCATCACCCAAAGGCCACAGTTTACACTGGGGTTCGCTCACGGTGTTGTACATTCCATGGGTTTGGAAAAATATAAAATGACATGTTTCCACCACTACAGTATCATGTAGGGTAGTTTCATTGCCCTAAAAATCATCTGTGCCCTGCCTTTTCATCCCTCTCTTCCCCCTAATCCCTAGCAACCAGTGATCTTTTTACTGTCTCCATAGTTTTGCCTTTTTTTTTTTTTTAGTTTTGCCTTTTAAGACTGGCATTTTTTAAAATGCCATTTTAGAGGAATCAAGTGTTTCATGTCAGTTTCTTTTCCAGCTAACCGAAGTCTTCCTGAAATGTAATTTTATGTTTTGAAGGTAAAACTCTCTAAATGCATTAAGCACTTACATGTTTTCTTAAGCACAATTTAATACTTTCTTGATGCCTGGGAAGAAGGATTGAGGACTTTCAGTCACAGCACTGTCAGTGTGGAAGGGCTGAAAGATTCAACCTCTTTATCTTACTATGAGAAAACTGGGATGGGAGAGAGAAAAGTATATTCAAAGTCACACAGCTTGTGAGTAGCAGAGATGATAGCTAAGCGCAGACTTCCAAATTCCTGGCCCAGTTCTCTGTTTTGTATTCCAGGCTGCTTTTCTTGGATGGATTTTGATTACTGAGGCCACAAGTTCTGAGAATTCATACAAGGAGATAAATGAGCCAGGGTCTATGTGTACCATTCTCCAAATAGTTGTCTAGTGACCTACTGTACCAGACAGAGGACTTCTAGGACTTCCGAAGGGAGCACAGTGATGTAGCAGAAAGACTATGAGTGCTGGAGTCAGGTAGAACTAGATTCAAATCTGTCTCTTCTACTGCTAGTTAAATAACTCCACGCAAGTCTCATAATCTCTATGAGCCGTTGAGTTTCCAACAGTAAAATGAAGATTACAATAACTATTTCTTTCTTTTTTTTTCGAGACAGAGTCTCACTCTGTTGCTTGGGCTAGACTGCTGTGGCATCAGCCCAGCTCACAGCAACCTCAAACTCCTGGGCTCAAGCGATCCTCCTGCCTCAGCCTCCCGAGTAGCTGGGACTACAGGCACACGCCACCATGCCTGGCTCATTTTTTTCTATATATATTTTTAGTTGTCCAGATAATTTCTTTCTATTTTTAGTAGAGACGGGGGTCTCATTCTTGATCAGGCTGGTCTCGAACCCCTGATCCTGAGAGATCTGCCCGCCTCGGCCTCCCAGAGTGCTAGGATTACAGGCGTGAGCCACCGCGCCCGGCCTACAATAACTATTTCTTAGAGTTAAGGTGAGGATTGGCTGATATTTATAGTGTGTTAACTGCATGACTTATACTAAAACAGCCACAGCCACTAACATTTATTGAGTGCTTACAATATATAACGTGCCATAACTTTTTTCTTGCTGTTTTTCTTTTTTAACTATTCCTTGGTTTTCCCCACCAGTGTACATAAGCTGAATAAAATTAGGGGAGAGTTGGTTCTTTGAGAAGTCCATCTCAGGAGACAAAATCTTCATAACCCAGTGGCAATTTGCTTTAAAGGAAGAAATTAGAAAGTTAAAACTACTCTATGAACCAACTTCCCTAACAATATCAAACATTTAGGCCCCAGACCTTGAGGACATTTTAAAAATCTATGAATGTGGAAGTCTTTTTTTCATGCTGTGTTGATTAGCAGAGAGAATTGAAGTATATCTTGAGTCCTACATGAGATTTTTTTTCTCTTAAGAAAATTATGGGAATCTATACTATTTAAAGAAAAAAATGTTTTTTTTCTAATGGTATGTGATGAATCGACAAAAAGCTTCTGGAAGGGGGTAGGAATAGGCAAAAAAAATTCCTTTATCAGAAATTATTTAAAGAAAATACATGAAAATTAAATCACACTAGGTTGCAAGTCATAAGGCAAAAACACATTTCATTTCCGATGGTTTCGATGAGGAAGTTTGGCAGAGTTATAGTTTCATAATTACTCTGTTTTAAATTTCAGCTAAAGATGCTCAAGATAGCTTTCAGTTTTTATTGAAAGGTTAGTTTTGTACCTACGTAAATAGGAATAAGCTTCCCATTATACTTACAGGTGTTACGTGTGCAAACAACACCATCTTTGCCCAGGACTATATGATGGCCATTTTACCCCAAATCTATTTCAGGTGGTCCTGTGTCAGTTGTGACACCTTTTTTTTAAATAATGACGCTTTCATACAAACGATAGGCTGGCCTCTTTACGTTCCGAATCTGCCAAATGAAACACATTCTTTTTCATGAATGTGGTTCTCTGTTCTTGGTATTATGAGCTGTGTTCATTGCCTGTTTTATAAATAATATGTTATCAGAGACTAAGGAGCCTAGATAAAGGAGGATGCAAACAGAGAAAGAAACCCTTGAGGTTGAAAGTGGAGGGGACAGCACACGGAATGGTTGCTTCATCATAATTTATCATTCTTGATTATTAGCAACCAAAGTGTCCTATACACATGTTGGTGAGCCGACCATTGCATGGTGATATTTCACTAAATAGTGGAGGTCAGGTATCTGCCCTGCAGTTTATGGTTCAGGCAGAAAATGACTGAGGGATAAACCTGTCACACTAGTTACCTATTGCTGTAAGTATGCTGTGTGATAAAACCCATAAAAAGAGCAAGACAATAACACGCATTTATTTAGCCTGTGAGCCCGAGAATTGGCTGGACTCTGCCTCCCTGGTCTTGGCTGGGCTTGCTCCAAATGCTGAGGGTTGCCTGGCTTTCAGCTGATCTATTCTGGCTTTGGCTGGGGTGACTGGGAGGACTTCACCCCTCCATCCTTCAACAGGCTAGCTTGAGCATGTTCTCAGGGCAAACGAAGAAGTGCAAAGAAAGGCAAGCCTAACCACACAGGTGCTTCTGTTTGCATGAGGTTTGCTAAGATCCCACTGGCCAAAGTTAAGTGACATGGCTGAGCCTCAAGTCAGAGTGGGGGGCACTATCAGGTTGCGTGGCAAAGAGCATGAAGATGGGAAGGATAAAGAATTTGGGTCTGTTAATTATGCAGCCAAGATGCCGCACCCATCTTTCTCCTAAGAGGAGAAAGGGTGTACTACACACTGGAATTACAGCAAAGCGATTTAAAAACTGTGGGCTGTAGAGCCAGCAGACACAGATTTGAATGCTGACTCCACCACTACTAGCTCTGTGACCTCGGGTAAGTTACTTAATACCACTGGACCTACTTTCCTTATCTGTAAAATGGGGACAGTGATAGCATATATATCGCAAGGTTGTGGAGAGAGGATTCAATGGCATGATGTGTATAAATAATAGCTAGTTCTTATTTAGCCTTTACCATATACCAGGCATTATTCTAAGTGCTTTATACATTTTAATTAATTCAAACCTCACAACCTCTTATGGTAGACACGGTTATTACGCCTAGTTTGCCGATAAAGGATACGAGGCCCAGAGAGGTTACAGAATCTTCCAATAAGTTACACCAGTAAGTGACAGAGCTGAGATTTGGAACCTAGGCAGTCTGGTTTCAGAGTCTGTGCTGCGAACCATTCTCTGATGCTAATTTTAGCATAATGCCTGGTAGAAAATGTGCGCAGCACATATAAGCTAATTATTATTATTATAAAGTTATTATTAACTCACGTTATTTGACTCATGGCACATGGTTTAAAGTGGTGGAGGACTTTTCTCTAAATTCATCTCCCATTATGTAGAATTAGGGTCTTCAAATGCAAATTTCACTGTCTGAAAGGATTCAGACTGACCCTTTGAGAAATTATGATACTATCTGGAAAGCAGAGACATGTTAAGTTTTTTAGAGGAATGTATCTGATTGATAAGGATGAACCTTATAAAATGATGTTGACAGCTTTCTACAAAGTTGGAAGAGTGGCTGCCATCGATGAAGACCACCCACCAAACTGTGTGACATACAAAATAACCAATGGGGATATTGAGGTTATACAAAGATTCTGGATTCACCCTCTCTCTGGGATGATTGAACTTACCACGCAACCGGACTATGAGTCTGTGAAGCAATATAACCTCACTGTGGAGGCTGTGGATTGTGACAAATTTCACCCTCGTACAGCAACGACCACGGTGAGTGGAGAGACTCAGGTTTTGCTGTTATAGAGATCATCTACTAAATTCTAATTTATTACAATTGGACTGGTCAGACAGTAATACCAATGGAGAATGAAGGAACTTAGACCTTTCTCCTACACCCTAAGCATTCCATAACTTCTGCACGTGCTAAGTTTGAGACGTGTCTGAAAAATAAAGACCTTGCTAACTTCTCTCATTCTCATGAGATTAATAAACTTATAATAATATCAAATATTCATCTAGCACTTACCATGTGCCAGTTCCTGTTCTAGGCACATGATATTTATTGACATAGTCAATCCTCACATTAAACTTTCTAGGTAGGCAACATCACACTCTAATAATTTTCACCCTACAGGTGAGGAAACTGAGGCACAGGGTTTAGAAAATTTACCTGAGTTTACTCGTAAGGTTCATAGAACTGGACTCAAATACAGGCTACCTCTCACTGAGAGATGATGTTTACAGTCAAGGTAGTCAATCAAGGTACATTCTATTGGCCTCAAAAATGGGGGAAAGTATGGCCTTCTAAATCATGTTAGCAATGTCAAAGGACTCTTGAAAGATATCAAGAGTGAATACTACTGTATTGATGATGTGCTGTGTGTTATTAATGACTATAAGGTTTTGTCATTGGAGGAGAAACAGAATTATAAGGCCCTCATCTGGCCCAATAATTCATTACATTTCCTCCTGCTGTAGAGTCCCCCGCCTTGCTGCTCATGTGGTTATTAGATTTCCTGAGTGTGTCATTGTGGGGAAAACATCAGACTCATTTGCATCAACAATTAGAGTGACTTTCATAGAGACTTGAGCTATAGTCGTGAGCACAAGGTTTTGTGGCTTGGTTGTCTCAGGATGATACTCATGACAGTGATCTTTAGACCTAGCTACTTGTGGCAGCTTTTCCTGGAGACATTTGTGAACTCCCAAAACAGTATAGGATGACACCATTTGCAATTATCATTCGCGATTATGAATGAGAAGAGGGGAAAGCAGAATTAATAATAATAAAAATCCAAGTGATTCTGTTCTTATAAAAAGAATTTATGTTATGCTTGAAGATAAAGCAGGAGCTTGTTCATTCTTTCTTTCTTTGAACGAATATTTATTGAGTGTTTCCTCCATGTACAACATACTAGATTGCAAAGAAGTGTAAGACACTATGTATGCCTTCAGGGAGCTTAAAAATTTTTAAATGTGAAAAGTTAAATAGTAATAGCAAGTGCCAAATTGATGATATATATAAATTGTACTTTCAAGTTCAGGAAAGGGAGATAAGTCTTTAGACTTTAGAGTTCAGGAACCCATCATCGTCATCATCATCATTACCTTCATGATCATCCACTCTTTACTGAGAACCTAATAAAGGCCAGGTACCACAACATGCCCTTACTTATCTAGTCTCAATCCCACTCCATGACGTAATTGCTGATACTCCAACTTATAGATGGAAAAATCATATTTCCAAGGCTTAGAAGTTGAGTAACTTATTCAAGGTTACCCAGCTGATGGAGGTAGGAGGATTAAGTCTGGGCACTTTATCACTGTCGTGTGCCCTAATTATCTCCCCAATCCAGCGGCAGTTCCTGTCATCTCTACTTTGAAAATACATCCTGAATCCTTCTGCTTCTTACTCACCTCCTGCTCACACCCTGGCTGTGCCACCGTCGTCCCTCACCCAGCCCAGTGTAGCAGCCCCGTTTCTACTGTGCCTCTTACAGTCTACTCTTCACACGGTGGCCAACATGACCTGCAAAGACACAAATCGCCTTCTTCCTTCAAGTCCTCCATTGGCTTCCCATGATGCTTAGCTAAGCCCCGATGCCATTTCCAAAGTCTGCAGTGCCGGGTGTGATCTTTACCTCCCCCACCAGCATATAAATGATAATAGGTCAGGGACTTTGTTTAACTCACCATTGTAGCTTCTGCCTCTACATCAGTGCTTTGTATATAGTAAATATCCAATAAATATTCACTATATTTGTGGATGAATGGATGAATGTATCCTCCTAACAGTCCTAGGAAGGTAGGGATTGAGAGCTCCTTTTTGCAGATGAGGAAAGCAAGGTTAAGTCACTTGTACAAAATAAAGGAGTAAGCAAGTGAGAGGGCCAGGGTTTTAATAAAGATTTCTGATTCTGGCTGTGTGTGGTGGCACATGCCTGTAATCCCACACTTTGGGAGGCTGAGGCAGGAGGATCGCTTGAGTTTGAGGCCAGCCTGGGCAATATAGAGTAAGACTGCATATAATAATAATAATAATAAAATAGCCAGTCCTGGTGGTGCATACCTGTAGTTCTAGCTACTTGAGGGGCTGAGGTGGGAGGAACTCTTGAACCCAGAAGTTTGAGGTTACAGTGGGCAATGATCATGCCACTGAAGATTTCTGATTCCAAGTCCAGTGCTTTTTCCATTACATCACAGAAGTCTCCTTGATATTTATTTACTTAATATATAAAAATATATCACATATTAAATGGGACTCATAGCTATATTGAATCTACAGAAGTAGCATTAAAGAATAAACTATTCCCCAAGAAATTAGCTGTGTTGTTAAAACATTCCAGAAAACATTTTAAAAAGACAATACATGAAAATATGGGCACACCAGGGGTTTTTCGCAAGTGCTGTTGAGAAAGTTATTAGTCATCTAAGAAGGAGGCAGATAACCTTTTTAGACTGACTGGCATTCGATCACTGACATTTAAAAATCCTTGATATTTTGCTCTTTTTCCATGTAAATCATAGTTTCTTGGTTTATGGTATTTTAATTAAGAAAAGGTTGATAACATCCCCTAATTAAGGTCACCAAAAATATATATCGTGCTTGAGAGAATAGCTCAGAGGAAGCCATTCGGTTGAGAAAGAGAAAGCAAACTCAGGATATGTTTGCCATAAAGCATGGATGTTTAAAAGGTTCAAGGGGTTACAATTTTTAGTGGCTTCATTCTCCAGCTTTCCTTTTCTTATCAATTTATGTAATTTGTGAGCTTTCCACAGCTCTTCTAATGGTCCCAAAACTCTCCCTAATGGCTACACTGAATGTCACAGCTGACCCAAGAATAATTAGCCACTGACTAGTTGATTGACAGCCAGAACCCAAATCTGCAAGAACATTTCTTGAAACTCAAAATTCTAGGCTTTTTATTTAATAATTCCAAATGATCTGTCTCTACCCAGATGCTTACTTGTTGTGAGTTTGTGTATAAATAATCATATGACGTGGATGTGACGTTTCTTCTTCCCCCATGGCTGAAAGGTCACTGTTGACATCGAAGACGAGAATGATGAAGCACCTGTCTGCACACCCTCTCTGTATAAGGCAGTCATTTTTGACAATGCTGTCGCTGGGACAAACGTCAATGGCTTCAAACTAAACTGCCACGACAGAGACTCACAGGATTTTGAAATGCGCTTCGAGATGGTTTCTGGTGGATGATTTCATTATTTCTTTTCATCACGTGCATGCAATGTCAAATTGACATTAGTTATGCCCTGTTAGACATAATATATAACCTTAGAAATGACTATGTTTGTAAAGGGTAAACTATTTAATATCTATAGCATTGTTTCCTCGAGGCATCATTTTTACCTCCACATATCCGATTTAATTCCTCCTGTAATGGAAATATCAGTGATTTCACAGACTTTGCCTTGACAACAAAGAGGCTTTGGACGTATGTGGGAAATGTTGAAGGTTAAGTTACGTGGAACCAAGTCTGCTGTCCATGGTGCTGGACAACAGCAGCCACCTCCCCATGCGATGCTATTAATACAGATTCACTAGGATACATATTTTCAACTGTTCTGTTGGGTTTACACAGATCCATAGCAACTTTACTCATCATCTTGTCCTCTATGGAAGGCATTTATTGGCAACCACCTATGTGTCAGGCGCTGCCCGAGGAAATGCGTACACAAAAGTATATAAGACAGGGATCTTATATTCATGGCACTCATTGTTTACTAAACTAGTAGTAATACCAACAATTATAAAAGTATAAACTGTGAAAAGGAAAGGAAAACGACCGGGTATCATGAGACAGCATAACAAGCAGACCTATTTAAAGCATGGAGGTCACACCTGCTGTCATGTACCTGAAAGAATAGAAGCATAGAAATCAGTAAAAACATTGCCAATTAATTATAAAGATTAGCTTGATGTCCTCTACCCTTGATAAATGATAAGCCCCATGACAGTAGAGACCATGTGCATCTTGTTTACAATAGTGTCTCCAGGGCCGTGAAGAACACTGGCTTATTTGATATTAATCTAGACTAAGTTGAAGGTGGGACTCAAATTGCTCTGAGTGGAAGACAAAGGAAGGAGAAGCAATCAGAACAATTGGATAACAGTGTGAGGCTTGCTAGCCACATATGGGAATCAGACTCATGATCTTAACCTTTAAAACATTTCTTCCTAACCAACTGAATTTCTTACTCATTTAATCTTAATTTTATTACAAGCCATGTATAGAGATAGGAATTTAGAGTACCATGAAAACTTTGTTTATGCTTACTGTGTTTTTGTTTGTTTGTTTGTTTGTTTTTTGAGACAGAGTCTCACTCTTTACCTGGGCTCGAGTGCCGTGGTGTCAGCCTAGCTCACAGCAACCTCAAACTCCTGGGCTCAAGCAATCCTCCTGCCTCAGCCTCCCGAGTAGCTGGGATTACAGGCATGCGCCACCATGCCCGGCTCACTTTTTCTATATATTTTTAGTTGGCCATTAATTTCTTTCTATTTATAGTAGAGACGGGGTCTCGCTCTTGCTCAGGCTGGTTTCGAACTCCAGACCTTGCGCGATCCTCTCGCCTCGGCCTCCCAGAGTGCTAGGATGACAGGCGTGAGCCACTGCGCCCGGCCTGCCTACTGTGTTTTAATCGCAATTTAAGGGAGCTATAGAAGACCTTTCCCAATATCTCAAAATAATTCTAATTTTTCAATTATCTCTTTTAAAGGAAATGAGAATCATCATTTTGGATTTGACCCGACGCGAGGTTCAAATACTCCAAAATTAATTGTGAAGAATCCTTTTAACTTCGAATCTAGAGCTGAACTGCAGCGGCAGTACCATCTCGTGGTGCATGTGATCGACGACAATCTGCAATACCGCAGATCCACCAAGCCTAGGACAGGCACTGCTGTTATAGATGTCTATGTGACAAGAGCCAGTGTGCCGCCTCCCCCAACCACCAGTTCTGAAGTAAAGAGTTATAGAGTTTCAGTTGGGTCTCTGTGTGGGAAATATTCTACTGCAAATTCAAATTTCATCTAGAAAGGCTAGAAGGCTCCTCAGGCAGCATCTTCACCCATATGCCTTTCCAGCTGGGTACTGCCCCATCCAGCCGCCGGGCCACATTTTAGAGTGTGCGTCTCTGAGTACAAACCGGGTGGGTGTGAGAAAGGTCGTGATAGTTGCAGGTGGAGCACAGAGAACTGCTAAGCAACTACTTACATCTGAATCATCTGAAAGTCTTGCCCACCATGAATTTTATCAGTTAAAAATCTCTACACATGGGCACTTTTAAAGATTTTTCTTAGTAGCCATGCTGTTCACAGTGATGGGCACCTACTATTCATGGATTCATCTAATCGTCAATCCATGAAGTTTACGAAGTTTATCAGACTCTCTAGTATTTTGTTATTTAAAAAATAGATATGCAGAGCCTCTGCAGAATTCTAGAATGGCTTCTGAATCAACCATGGATAAAATCTGTTCGGTTAACTTTATGGTTAGTGTATTTTGTTGTCTTCTATCCTTTGAAATAGAAGCATTAAAAAAATGGGGCCGGGCGCAGTGGCTCACGCCTGTAATCCTAGCACTCTGGGAGGCCGAGGCGGGTGGATAGCTCAAGGTCAGGAGTTTGAAACCAGCCTGACCAAGAGCGAGACCCCATCTCTAAAAAAAAAAAAAAAAAAAAAAAATGGATGGTAAGTCTACCCACCAGAATATTTGGTTTTCAAGAACTCTGTTCTCTTAAGCTGCACAAAAGGTTTAATTGTGTGTAGACTGGATAACAGGGGCATACAAGACTATAAGGATCTCAGATGCCATCTAGTGAAAACCCTTGATTTTACAGATGAGAAAACTGAGGGCAAAGAGGAGAAATGGTTTGTTTAAGATCACAGAGCAGTCATTACATACAAATCAAGTCTTCACATTCTTAATTTGGTGCCTTCTCTGTACTAGGCTGGTCCTTAGTATCAACTGCGGTGTTAAAAAAACGCATATGTCTGAGTTGATACCTTACTGTGTCTAAAGGACCACCGCTCTGTACTGATGCTATTGTATATAAACAGATGCTCTCTGAAAACATCGACTAATGCTCTATGCACTTAAAATAATGTTTCCCAGCAAAGAAAAGGTCTGACCGTCATGTACACAGCTACCAACACGTTCAAATCCAGTGACTGGTACATTCCTTTCATCTTCACTCTGATGGCTGTTTTCTTTGTTGGGTTCGTCTCCTGGGTATGTTTCCTGCTTTGGAAATACGGAAACATTACGGGATGTTGTCAGAAAATGGCCAAGGAAGTCTCCAAGCCCATACCTAAGTATGCGATTTTTTTTTTCTGAGTTTCTGATATAAAGAGTTAAAATCAACTGGGATTTGCTGATCTTACTCTGAGGGCTTCTGCCTGTTTGCTTTTGAGGGGCACAGAGAAAAATGCTTGAGATACAAAACTCGATGTTCCCTTTCACCAGTGATACCAAACATACTCTAGCTCAGAAATAGTTGGGAGCTTTCTTTAAAAAACAGCAACAACATATTATTGAGTTTTACCTTAGAACATCTGAAATAGATTTTCTCTGAGGATATGTTTTAAACAAATGAACATGTGTGAGTCAACAAGAAAGCAACTCCCCATATTATTCTAATGCAAGCAGTTTTATATACAGGTGTTTGCCAACTACCAGGAACTAGCCGATGAATTGGCAATAAAAGTAGTTACCCTTTCCACACATCTTACTGGTTTTGAGTCTATTTGGAGCTGGGCAGAGAGGCCAAGGAATGGGTAGATAATGTAGGTGCTTTCATCACCATCCCAAAATAGTTCTTCAGAGTGTAGAATATCATGACTTCGAAAATAGAGTTGGACATGAATTTTTATTAACTAAAAGTTTATTTATGGTGCAGTGAAGGGGGTGGTGATGGTTAATGAAGATCATTTTATTATTCCTCATGAAGCATTTCTTTTTTCCTGGGGTAGGGAAGATGTGACAATAGTCACGTACTGACCATTGGATGAAATTATTTTTTTTTGCCATGTGTTAGCATAATAAAACTGATATTTTGTCAAATTTTCTTTTCATACAGAGGAATGAAGTATATTACAGGTAAGATACAGATTGCTGATGTCACATGATTGTGCTTGAATTGTGTGATTTTTAAAATGCCACTCATCAGATACATGCCATTTATTTATTTATTTATTTATTTTTGAACAGGAGATAGAAATCCAAAGGAAAAGACTGTCACAGGAAACAGAAATAAAAAATTAGAATTGTTAACAGTAAGTACATTTTTGTGATCCCTCTACAGTAAAAGAAGGAAGACATTTCCCTATAATTATTGCTCAATGAAAAGTTCTCCCATATAAACATATAGTAAATCTACTCAAGCATCATAAAAGGGAAATAAAATAATTTCAATTTATCTTCTTCTGCTGAATTTGTATGCATTACAAAACTGGAATTTCTGATCTAGTTTTAGAATTTGGCTTAGGTCAAAATTTGTCTGAAATATTATACATGCATTCAGCAAAAACAACCCTAGACAAATGGAAAGTTAGCATTGTTCACCATTAATTAGAAATAACTATATTTGGAAATGGATTATACAAATGGTTGAGTAAGTTCTTCAACCATGGCATTTCTTAGCAGATGTTAAAATCTACACCCTAGAGTATGTAAACCATCTTGGAATTGGCTGAGGCTCATTCATTGAATAATTCACACAAACAACTGTACAAGGGTAAGGCTGGTTCCAGAAAAAAATAAATGTAGAGTGGAACAGGAAAGGGCATTTTTAGTCTTCACCTATCCTTTTCTCTCTGCTTGCCTCCCCATATACCAAGAACATTCCTACCTGAGTCCTGACTGACCATATTGTTTCATGAGCTCGTTCTCTTTCCATGTTTCCTTCCTCTGCCTCTTCTTTTAGGAAACTGATACAATGCACCTGCTGTATTAGTCTGCTAGGGTTGTCACAACAGAATACCACAGACTGACTGAGTGACTTATAAACAATGGAAATGTATTTCTCACAGTCCTGGAGGCTGGAAGTCCAAGATCAAGGTGTCAGCAGGTTGAGTTTCTTCTGAGGCCTCTCTCCTTAGGTTGCAAATGACTCCCCTCTCAGTGTGTCCTCACATGGTCATCCCTTGGTCTATGCTATCTCTGCCCTAATCTCCTCTTCTTATGAGGACACCGGTCATATTGGATTTAGGCCCACCCACGTGACCTTGTTTTACCTTAATCACCTCTTTAAAAGCCCTATCTCCAAACGTGGTTGCATTCTGAGGTTAGGGTTGGGGAGGGGAGTACACAATTCAGCCCATAACTTCCCGTACAAAATAAGGGATTTCACATCAATAAAAAGATCTGAGTTACAGAGGGCATGGCAGGCAGACTGAGTGGGGGTGGGATTGGGAGGAGATAAGATTATCAGGAAGATGTTGGCCCCTAGGCTGCTCGTGCTCTGTAGGTTAGAAAGACGAGGATACCTAAGAAGTCACCTGCACAAAGTATTCGACACTTGTGAAAACTGATTTTTATCACGCTGACTATATCGCTAACATTTGTGCTTTTTAAAAGGAAACCGTTGTGTGTGAGACTGTGTTTGATGGAGAAGCCATTGATCCAGGTATGGTGCTTCTTTTGCCTGTTTGACTACTAAACTGTGTCAGTGAATTACTTATACATTTGCAAAGTGAGACTGTCCTAAAGCAAACCATGTTAGGGCCAGGCAGGTAAAGTAAGTGACTGATAGGGAGCAGATGAAACAGTCAAAATTCAATTATCATCGACACTTGATGCTTGGGAGACATGGTCATGGCTGAGCTCCATCAAATTACTACCCCTTGGAAATAGGCCTGGTGCTACCATGATCCTGATGCTTCCAAAGAAGCTAGAAAACCAGTTGTTACATGACATCTGCCCATTTTTAAATGTAGGTAACTAATTCAATTAAACTACCTTGTACAGGCCAAATAAAACACATTTCCCCCCGGTTATATATTGTTGTGTAACAAACTACCCCAAGACTCACTAGCTTGGAACAACCACCATTTTATTATAGCTCACGCTTTCATGTGTCAGGGATTTGAGCAGGTGTCACCTGAGGAATTCTTTTGCTTTATATGGGTCACTTTTTTTGAGACAGAGTCTCACTCTATTGCCTGGGCTAGAGTGCCATGGCATCAGTCTAGCTCACAGCAACCTCAAACTCCTGGGCTCAAGCGATCCTCCTGCCTCAGCCTCCCGAGTAGCTGGGACTACAGACATGCGCCACCATGCCCGGCTAATTTTTTCTATATATTTTTAGGTGGGCAATTAATTTCTTTCTATTTTTAGTAGAGACGGGGTCTCGCTCTGGCTCAGGCTGGTCTCGAGCTCCTGACCTTGAGCGATCCGCCTGCCTTGGCCTCACAGAGTGCTAGGATGACAGGCGTGAGCCACCACGCCCGGCCCACTTTTGCTTTAAAGGGTCACTTCAGTGGTGTTCAGTTGGGAGCTGGTCTAGTCTTGTGTGCCCAAAGTGGCATCACTCATAAGCCTGACGCTTTGGTGGGGACAGTCACAGTCTGGGCTCAGCTGGGTCCCACTTCCTCTCCATGTCATCTCAGGGCCTCTTCATGTAGTCTCTCCAGTGGCGACAGTCAGGCATCCCATGTGGCACTTTAGATTTCCTGGACTGAGAGCCAAGAGACAGAAAGGGGAATTTGCAGTTTCTCGAGGCCGAGATCCAGAAACTGGCACGGCATCACTTCTGCCATATTCCGTTGGTAAAGCCATCAGAGTCTACCCAGATTCAAAGAGAGCAGCACACACTCCACCTCTCAGGGGATGAAGGTCAAAGAATTCATGGCCATCTTTAATCTGCCACATCCATAGACCAGATGAGTGATGGATTTGCAATCCTTGGTCTAAATATTTATGTGTAGTGAACCCTAAAACTACAGAGCATATCAAACCTCCAGTTTATAAATCATTTTGAAGCTTATCTTTTTTTTCATGCATTCCTTCCCTGAAGGAAGAAGCAAGAATAGGAAGTCATCGGAGGTATTGGAAAGGCCGTGGGTGTGGAATTGGAAGACTAGGGTTTGAGCGTTGACACAACCACTAACTCTCCACGTGAAGTTGGGCAAAGCACTTAACTTCCCTGAGGCTCCCTTTTCCCAGCTGTGATACTGCGGGCCTTGTCTCTTTCGTGGGGGTGACTGTGAAGTTGAAACATGCAATAAATGTAAAAATCATTCTGTAAGGTGCCACTCAGCATGGGGTATTAGCCACGAAAGACTTGTTGGCACTATGATAGCTTGAGACACTTTACTGCGAGTTAAATCCTGACAGCTGTGGATATCTTGGCATGGAATTATCAGTGCTTTATTACTGACTGTGAAGTTCTCCCTAAAGAAAGTCACTCCTTTTAAAAATATTTTATATTGCCCCTGCTAACCCTAACAATATTTGTACCCCCATAATATAATGAAATAAAATTTAAAAAAATTTAAAAAATATTTTATTACGTTAAAAACATACTACTTATATCCTAATCTGGTCTATATTCAATAACTGGGCTCCAGTGAGTTCTGATTTCCAGGAACTCATTGAAATCATACATGAACATTTATTGAAATGTTATAAGATAAATGCTTATCTATGCTTAATATGCCTTGTCTCATTTAATCCCCACAACCATGAGGATTGCATTCTATTTTAAATTCTATTTCTGTGTTCCTGTGATAGAAGTACCACTATTGTTCCCATTTTATGGATATGGAAGCAGAGGCTCAGAGAAGGTATGGAATGTGTCTAGGGTCACATGGCTTTCTTTCCTTTCAAAGAAGGGAAGGAAAAGAGTTAGTGGCTGTCTTTGAAACAGAGACTGAATCTTAATAGTGGTAGAACACAGGCAGGCAAGGAGGAGGAGGGAGGGAGGTCCTTACGTACAAGAGCAGCAAGATGAATGTTGGGGTCAACCCGGATCTTGTACCAGGCTTCGTGGTGGAAGAATGGTACAGGGCAGCTAGCAACAGACCTCTGGGCCCTTCCCCTGCTTCTTTTTCTACTTTACTATTATTATTATTAGAAATAAAAAAATTTACTGTATGTCATTTCCCATATCCCTCTAAAATTTTTTTAAATGTGTATTTAATAAACACTTATTTAGTACTTACAATGTATCAAGCTTGTTCTAAGTACTTTATAATTATTAACTTATTTAATTTTTATTGCATTAAATATACATAACATAAAATTTACCATTTTAATAATTTTAAATGTACAGTTCTGTGGCATTAAGTACATTCACATTGTTGTGCAATTATCACCATCATCCATCTCCAGAACATTTTCATCTTCCCCAGTCGAAATTCTATATCCATTAAACACTAACTCCCTATTTTCCCCCTCCCAGCCTCTGGCAACCAATGTTCTGCTTTCTCTCTCTGTGAATTTGACTGCTCTAGGTACTTCCTGTATGTATTATAGAATCATACAATTATTTGTCCTTTGTGACTGACTTGTTTTACTTAACACAATGTCTTCAAGGTTCATCTATGTGGCAGCATGTGTCAGAATGTCCTTCCTTTTTAAGGCTAAATAACCTTCTTTTGTATGTGTATACCACATTTTGTTTATCCGTTCATCCATCATTGGATACTTTGTTGCTCCCACCTTTTAACTACTGTGAGTAATGCTGTCATGCAGCCTATTTAATTTTAACATTATTGTTCTTTGGACACTAAAAGTTCACATGTGAGTATGCAGTTGCAGACTTATTGCAAGATGTTTTTAGGGTATTTCTAATATCAAACCATGGCAAACATTTATTGAATTCTTAGTTTGGTCAAAATGCTTTTACATAAATTGTTCATTCTCACTACTATTTATGAGGTAGTGACTATTAACATTATCCTCATTTTATAAATGAGAAAACTGAGACTCAGAGAGAGTAGGTAATTTCTCCAGAGTCATTGTTTAGGGAGAGGAAAGGGTCAGGATTAGAAGCCAGGCAGTCTGACACAGGAACCCTCATCTCTAATACTGTTCATGACCCACCCCTTCTGCCGATGAAGGGCATCGCGAAAACCAGTGCATCAACAAAGACTGGCTCTAGGTCCTTCCACTCTTAAGAAAACAAAGCAAACAAACACAAAAAAGTGAACATGATCTAATGAAGACAACAAGCTATTACAATGACTTTCCACAGAGTCAGCATTTGACTGATAACACATCACCTTTCGTTTACTGAATACAGAGGGCAAAGTTACTGTGTGTTTGGATGGACGCCTTTGTCTTATTTTGAACGTGGAGGTTTGATGCATGATTCAGCAATTAGTTTTCAAGTTACAACATAAACTATTTTTTTAATTTATTAATTTTTTCCAGCATATTATGGGGCTACAAATGTTAAGGATACATATATTGTCCTTGCCTCCCCTCCCCCCTCAAGTCAGAGCTTCAAGCGTGCCCATCCCCCAGAACATAAACTATTAAATGATGGCATAGATTTTTTTGTGTGTGTGGTAGAAATATTTTTGGTGGAGGAAGGGGGTTTTCAGGGAAGCGCCTTGTCCAACCCAGCTCAGTGGTCCTGGCAGAAGAATCACCTTTCAGTTAATGGATTTTTGAGAGTTGACTCAGCACGGTAAAGTTTCACATGGCAAAGAAGAGAAATATTTTAAAATAAAAATAGGTTTGGCTATCTGTGTTGGGACACACTATCATCTATAAGATGATCTATAAGATGAACCAGAATGGGATGCATACGGCACTGTGTGGTTCATGGAGCCCAACCTAGCATTAATTAGGACATGGTCTCCAACCCTAGGCTGTTAGTATTTAGACCTCTGTAGCCGGACTGCCTAGGTTCAAATCTAGGTCTGCCACTTAACAGATGGCAAGTCACTTAACACCTCTGTGCTCCGGTTTCCTGGTTTCTAAAATGTGGCCAATAATGTTTACTTATCCACAAAGATGTTAAGTGGATCAAAAAATTAAAATATGAAATCAGAATGTAACATAGGGTTAATACTATTGGATCAGCTGTTGTTATTTTATTCTTTTTATTTATTAATTACATCTTAGTGTCACCTAAGAAACAGTTGTTTGACTTCCTACTCTATCAGGCCCTATTGACTTTGTTTCTTTTCGTCTGTATGTTACTCTTGCTGCATTAGTGTTTCTGTGAAGGACTGTCTGATTAAACCTCGGATATTGTACAGTGGCAGATCAATTTGGGAACAATTTTTAAAAGAAAACAAACACAATTTGACATGTTCTTGTTTTTTAACTTTTGCTTTTAAAATAATTACAGACTCACAAGAAATTGCAAAACATAGTAGAGAAATATTGTGTATCCATCACCTAGCTTCCCCCAGAAGCAACATCTTTTATACCATCTTACATTGCCAAAATCAGGAAATCAACATTGGTACAATATAATCATCGAGACCACAGACTTTACTCAGATTTCCCCAGTTATTGCATGCACTTTCCCCCCTATGTCTATATGTATAACGTTTGATCACCTTTATAGATTTGTATAACGACTGCCACAGTCAAGATGCAGAACTATTCTTAAACCACAAAAGAACTCCCTCACGCTAAAGGGGCAATTTTTAATGCAGGTGAAACCACAGGCTGCTTCGGGTTTTGCTTCTAGCTTTTTCCTTTGTTAAGAGAGCAATACTTGAGAAGATGAATTTGGCACTTTGCCAGCTATATAAATGCTCAATAAACACTTTATGGGATGAATAAATGCTTTGCAAGTTCTTTGTAATTCAGTTTCTCTGTGTTTTGTGTTTGCCCTCCCACAGTCTCCGGGGACGTGTATCAATATAACAGCAGAACCGGTGCAAGAAAGTGGAAAAAGTCCCCCAGGCACCAGGCGGAGTCCTTGGCAAACATATACTCCCTCCCAGAAGCATACTCTTCTGAGGAATCTACATCCTTAAACATTCCTTTGCAAGGGTAGCATTGTCCAGTGTCTCCGAAGGATTGCTTTTTTGTGTATGTGACTGTCACAGGCAGTTTTTTCTTGGCTATCTAAAATTAAATTATACATGCGAGGCCAGCTGCTCTGTTTTTATAGCTTTGTGTAATCTTCCAGTTCAGGGTGCCTGGTGAGGGCAGCAGGAGTGGTCAGCTTTGAGTCTCTGAATATGTTTTTCTGAAAATTGGAGACTAAATTGGTGTGTGTTCATTGTCTTACTCTGCCCAGTAGAATGTATGATTCTTAAGATCAGAGCGTTTGTTTTGCTCATTGCTGTGGCACCAACGCATGCTTTGTGCAGAGTGGGGGCTCTATATGTATTTGGTGAATAAACGAATTTGAATATATGAATTCAGTTATCTTGCCTTTAATTCAAATTCCTTATTCCCGTATGACCCATGGAACGGAAATAGGAATTATCTTTAGAAAAGAACTTTTTTTGGTTTCTGGTAGTCATAAAAAATGCAGGATTTTTCAGCATTTTTCAAAAGCACAATTGATCTTGCTTTAATTTTCTTTTTATAGCCCTACGGAGAATGACCACCTGAAAACTTTACTTATTAATGGCTTACCAAGGAAATGTCAAACTCAAGTCTTATGGGAGCTGTGTACTTAGACAAATAAGTTTTAAAATACATACGAACTCTCTGATTGTCTCTCTCCTTGGTTATCAAAAGATACATTTTAGCAGGAGAGCAGAAGTGCTGTAGATGTTAGAGGCTAAATCCATGTTTAGTCCAAGATGAAGTTCAGTTTGAGATGATTTTTTAAAATTAATCTTATCCAAAGTAAAACACACCATTGTGCAACAAACTAACATTTGAATCAGAGGATATTAGGGGCTCGAATACTCAAAAATGCCTTGATAGCCATCCCCCTTTGCATGTGTACCGAGAGACAATTCCTTTTCAGCCCAGGGCCACCTAGGTCTCCCAACAAGAGAGAGAGCATCTGAAAATAAACAGGCTCATTTTTTATTATGTCTACCTCAAATGGGTCGATTCTCAGGAGGACATTATGGTGTGGAGGGCATCAGTGGATTCGAAGTCTGGAGCTTGGACAAATCATGTAGCTTCTATAAAGTTGGGTTTTCCTTCTTCTAGAAAAGGTACACAATAATGCCTGCCCTATCCCTATCTCATTGTTTATTGTGAGAAATGACAGAAGACCGTTGAGATTCTACCCTTGGCAGTGCTTTTTAAACTGCGAGCACTATTTAAGCATAAAATAGGATTAGTTTCATTAAGCCAAAGTTGGTTGCTGAGAGAGCAGTGGCTCGGGACATGGGAATACAGAGGGGGTCACTACGGGGATCTAGGCCAAACTAAGTTGGAATTGGCTGGCAATTAGCTGCACAACATCTATGAAAGGACTATACTGCCTTTTCCAGATGGCATGATAATTCTCTACCAGGGCAGAGACCAAAGATTGTCTGGGAAAATGCTTCCTCTCTCCAGCAAGGCTCTCTCTGGATCAATTATGATTTGATGGATTTAGATGTGTGAGTTGCCATCTGCCACCACCTGGGCTTTTAAGGAAAAAGAAAAAAAAAGGCATTTATGAACTTTCTTTTCAAAGTCGGATTGGATCGATTTGTATTTGATCTGCCTGTGCCAAGACCAAGAAAAACTGATAAGTTGGTGTTTGTTTTCCCTCGTTTAGCTGTTTTGGGTCTCAGTTTCAGACACGGCCAAGAGAGGACGTATGAACTGGAGGCCACAGTAAGGGAGGAATTGGGGAGGGGCTGAAGAGGGCTGCTCTCAGAAGCAGGGCTCTGCCATTCAATCCCCCTTTTGTGTCATCATCATTTTTCCTCCAAACTTTAAATACTCTTCGCTACTGTACGGACAAGATCCAATTTAATCATAGTGATTGTGTTGTTTTTTTGAGGTTGCCATAATAAATGACCACAATCTTGGTGTCTTAAAACAACAGATATGTAATCCTCTCACAGGTCTGGATGCTAGAAGTGTGGGATCAAGGTGTTGGCAGGTTCACACTTGCTCTGAGGGCTCCAGGAGAAGGATCTGTTCCTTGCCTCTTCCGGCTCCTGCTGGCTACCTGGGCTTGTGGCTGCATCCCTCAGTTCTCCAGCTCCACCTTCACATAGCTCTCTCCTTCGTGTGTGTGTTCAGTTTCCCTCTGCCTCACTCTTATAAGAACATTTGCCCTTGGATTTAGGGCCCGCGTGGTAAACCAGGGTGATCCCCTCATCTCAAGACCCATACCTTAATCATAGCCACAAAGACCCCTTTTCCAAGAAAGCTCATGTTCAGAGGTCCTGGAGATTAGGACATGGCCTTATCTTTCTGGGGGTCACCGTTCAACCTACAACAGTGGTTTGAAAAGACTTGAATATTTGTGATAAATCTTCCTGGTGGACAATGTAACCATTTTAGTCATTTATCAAATATTTATGGGGTGCCTATTAGGTGTGAGGAATTTCTCAAGGCTTATAATCGATAAAAATGCAAATGTCTTTGACTTAGCAATTTCACTGCTTGGAGTTTCTTTGTTGATTTGCTTACAAAAGATCTACAAGATTTATTTAGGTGGTTGCTCATGGTGGCATTGCTTGTAAGAGAGAAACAACTTGAATAAAATCAGGATGTCCATTAATGAGAAATTAGCTGACAAATCACATCATGTTCATATTATGAAATGTACAATGTGGCTATTAAAAATAATTAGGCATGTATTGATATGAAAGATATTTTAAATGATAAATTTAATATGCTAGTTATTAATATAAATAAGTAAATAAGTAATATATTAAATGATAAAGTTAAGCTATAGTTATTAATATAAATAAGTAAAAATAAACATTTACATAGATATATATGTTGGTATGTATGTGCATAAACTTTACGAGGTTGCGAGAAATCCAGGACTGTTTATAGTGATCATTTTCTTAGGGAAAGTCTAGGGGAGGAAAATGCAGAGGATAAAGGGAGATTTTTACTTTTCCTTTCATAGTTTCATGTACCATTGAATTTTCTAACCTTGTACACATATTATTTTTACTTTTTAATAAAGAGAGTAGGAATATTTTGGTGGTGACAATTTAGGACACGCTTTTCTTTTTTAACACTTTATTCCTAGAGTTTTGGAATTTTATTAGAGTTTTGAAGTTCTTTTAAATCTAGGTTTAGGTCTGTCTACTGCTTGGGATATTCCTTGATTTTTATAATTATTGTTGTTCTTCCATTTGTCTCTTTCTCATTTTGAAGCTGATTATTAGATGTCCAGGATTTAACAGCTAAATCTCTCCTCTTTTCTCTCATGGTTTCCAACCCAACAAATTGTGCTGTGCTATTTCAGAGATTCCTCTCACTTAATCTTCTGGGTCACTAATTCCAATCTCACCAGTGACCACCTTCAGTTTCAGCTTATCTACTGATGCTTTAAGTTTTAAAATCATATTTTTAGTTCCAGAAAG
>VBSM01002035.1:21644436-21684908 GCA_008086735.1 Cheirogaleus medius | reverse complement strand
AAAAAAAAAAAAAGAACAAAAAAAGAACCAGCAGTCTAATAGCTGTGTCTGGGGAGGCAGGCTCCAGGTGGGGGAATCTAAGCCCTCAGCGTGGTTTGTGAAACACTCCTTCTTTGTGGGCCCAGATCCTGATCTGAACTCTTCTCTCGGGAGAGTGGGCAATGTCTGCTTGCATTAATCATCACCAAAACGGAAGAAAGGTTTGTTGCTCCTTTAACACCTTCTACCTTGGCAACCAAACTGACTCCCCTGTTTCCTAGTTAATGAGGTTGAATCCCTAACAAGGCTGCCGGCAGCTGAGCCAAACCTCAGGCCCAGCCCTCTGCCTCCCACGCCTCCACCCAGGGGAAGGCCCTCTCACCCCAGGCGGCTTGCAGGTGGGCAGCGGTTTCTGTTTACACCTTGTAGGAGGCTACATTCCTCATGCTCTTGATACCTCTGAGGGCCCTGAGCTACATAATTCAAAATTATTGGCCCTGGTTTGTGGTCCCTGGGACTACTATGAGCTCAAAAGGGTCAAAGCCATTCACTTAAAAGCTAAAGAAACAACGGGTTTCATGGGCATTTCCAAAAATAATTAGCACTTAAACATTGTTGTAAGGTTTGGGATCATATAGGAGTGTATGTATGTGTGCACAGACTGTGAACTTTAAATATTCACTTGTTACCTTTTCATAGAAGTAACACATATCCACTGACGAAAATTCAAAACTGTAAGTCAACTAAAAGTAGAGAAATTAAAAAAAAATTCATAGTCTTATTACCTAATGATAAATATAATTAATATTTTGAAAAGCGACCTTCTGGATCACTTTCCCATAACATATCCATGTGAAATATGATTTTATAACGAAAGCAGGATCGTATCGTGATACAGTTTTGCAACTCTCTGTTCTCCTTACAAGTTTGGACTGAGCCTATATATTTTTGGCATTTCTACTTTCTTTTTTTGTTTTTTTTCCCCCGGTGATTGCTAACCCTTCATGCACCATGAAACCTTCGGAGGGAGGGAGTTTTTCTTATGACTAGCCTCACTCTGACTCCCAGAGGGGGTAAATAGAGGCTGAGAATGTGAAATATGCTGGCCACATTCCTTGGTGTCTCTCCCCAACCCACACACCCCTGCCAGCCTGGGGAGAGAAGGCTAACTCTGACTCACTTCCCAGCTCTGCCTGGAGAAACCGAAGGCTGAACCCTGAAGGAAATCACCACTGATAACACAATAGCTGTACAAGAGCTTCAAAATAACATCTGCAGCCGTCAGCACTCCGCCCGTTAATGCCACTTACATAATACCTATCAATTGACAGGATTTACAAGGTAATGGAAAGGAAACTTTTCTCATAAAACCAAACTTTTCCTGTCTTTCAAGGGAAAGCTTTTAATAAAGATGCTCCGGGCTGACTTTTGGGAGCACGTTTGCATCTAGAGTTGCAGACGGACCCAAGAGACGCTTGCAAAGAGTTTCTGGAGTCCAGGGGGCAATGTGGCTCCATTTGGGACCTGCAAGTGGGGGCTACAAGTGACTTGCCATTAATTTATTCCTGTGACCTTGGGCCAATCACGTCCTCTTTCTGTACGTCCTTTCCTTCCTCTGTACAAAATATTCTTTAAAAACAAAAAACAAACCCCAATACTTATTTGGCGCCTACTGTGAGCCGAGCATACTCGGGCATTGAGCACCTGAAACGTGGCTGGTCCAAACCGAGTTGTGCCGTAAAGTGTAAACTACACACTGATCTCTAAGACTTAGCATGAAAAAAAAAATAAAATATACTTCTGATAATTTTTTGGTATTGACGACATATTGAAATGGTAATATTTTGGGTATTGGGTTACATAGATATTAAAATGAATTTCATCTGCGTCTTTTTTAGAAAATGTGACTGTGAGAATAGTTGAAACGACCCTTATGAATCACATCACGGTTCTACTGGGCAGTGCTGTGGTCTAAAGCGCAGACAGGCGACGAACGCAGTGTAGACGTGACAGCGTGTGGTTACAACGTGCCAAGTGCCGGGAAGAAGGGCAGGGTGCTACGAAGGCAGCCAGCCAGGGCATGGGGGCTCCCTGAGGGGCTCCCCAAGGATGAGGAAGAGCGAGCCGGGTGGAAGTGAGGTGCCTGTCGGAGGGAAGGGACCTCGCTTGCAAAACCAGTAACAGATACGAGTTGGCAAGTTTGAGGAAGAGAAGGAGGGTTAACCCGGCTGGAGAAAGGGAGGAAAGGGGAGACAGTGGGGAGAGATGGGGCGGTCCATTTTCCAAATGAGTGAAGTTTGCTGCTTAAAGGATACATGGCAACTAAGGGGCAGGGCCCGGCCAGGGTTCACACCATGTTCTTTCGGACTTCAGTGCTGCCCTGAGCTCCTGCTTCAGCTTGACCTAGAGTAAGGACCACCTGTGTTCCAGGTCTTTCCTCGGCGGGCTGGCTGATTTGCATGCGTTGACATCAGGATGCTTACAAAGAAGTCCAGTGTGTCCCTTCCCAGCTTTTCTCTTCTTGTCCGTGTTCATCCCTTACTTACCTCCTAGACAAAAATGGCAGGTGACGCTTTTGCAAACCCTCACAGCCCAGTGAAACCCACGCCAATCTCAATTCTTTTTTTTTTCCCCCTTTCCTTTTTGCTCTCTTTCTTGACATTGCCATGTGAGTATAACTATCATCTGGGAAAGACTTCCATGAAGCAAACTAGAGACAATTTGAGGTGTGGAGAAAGTATCTGGAATTCAAACATTTGCTCAGCTCAAGTGATTGCTTAGCTGAGCTCCAGCAGAGACCAGACAAAAGAAGACAGTTAAGACCAATGTGACAAAAGGAGGGCCTCGTTCTGGACCATTTATAACCTTGATCTTCTCCCCAGAAAATGAGGCAATTTGGTATGGAGAATGGCAAGAACAGTGAATTATAAAGACATCTGCTCATGTGCATGGTTTAGTTGGGTGTCTACTCCCGGGCTCTGCGAGCTTTTCCTATAAAGGGCAGATAGTAAACATTTTAGGCTTTGCGGCCATCACCATTTTTGTTGCAATTAACAAAACTCTGCCATTGTCGTTTGAAAGCAGCCATAGAAGATACAAAAACAAATGGGTGTGGTGCATTAAAAATAATTTGTGGACACTGGACTTTGAATTTTATATGATTTGCATGTGACATAAAATATTATTCTTTTGACTTTTTTTCTAAGCATTAAAAAATGTAAAAACCGTACTTACCAAAATGAGATAGACCTGGCCTCCTGACCGTAGTTTGTCAGCCTCTCGTTTCCTCTGCACCAGGACTGTGTGAACAGATAGACACAGCCTCCACAGAGTCCCCACGGAGTTGTTTGGGCTTCTCAAAATGTGTTCCTTGAGGCGCACTTTAATTGATGTTTCACCAAAAAGATATGCTCAAAAACGTTTGAAAAATACTGAATTTTTGCAAAGTTTCTTTACTGCAGGACTTGTCAGAGCCTTTAATTTGCTAATGTACATTGTTAACCTCTAAGAAAGGAATATGGCAAGACAAACTTGCGAGGCTAAACTTATTTGAGTACCGAACCTTTTAACATACGGAACACTTTTCACAACTAGTGTGACACAGAACACACTATGAGAAAACTCTCTTCTTTTTTTCAATAGGAAAATGTATTAATAGTCACTTGCCAAGTCCCCCAGCTGCTGAGCTTAAAGATTAGGTCTGAATCTGTGGTCTCCTTCCTTCTAAGTTCATTCTCTGTCTCCCAGTGACCAGGCAATGTTTTAGAATTACATCCACTTTTTTTTTTTTTATAAGAAGGTGGAAATAATAAAGAGAAAGGTTCATTTTGTAATTTTGTAAAGCACATTGTGTTTCCTCTCATTTGGTTCTGTAAACCCCTGCTTGGATGTGTCTGCGGCTTTTCATTCCTACTGTCCCCAGGACCCCTCTCAAACTCACCCACCATCGGCTGCCGGATTCATTTTCAATTTCATTCTTCTCTGTTGTATAATTGCTGCTTTAATAATTAAACTTCAAAGCCCATCTGACCCTAAGCTCTTTAGGGCCAGGACTCACGATGCTGAAAGCAGCTGATACGAGACTGAAGAAAGCTCCTATGCAGGGAACCAAGGTGTGAGTTGTTTAAAAGCAAACATGAACGCTAGGATTTAGTGGGGCCAGTTTCGATTAGAATCAGAGAGGCTTTCAAGAAACTCGTGCAATATGAATGATTCTTGAGACCTGAAGTGCTAAAGGACTTAAGGGTAGAGTCGTATCTTTTGTGGGAGCTAGTGTTTAAAGTCAGTACATAAGGCGAAAATTGTGTAGCGTCAAAATTACCCTTGAAAATCCTTTAAATCATCAATAAAGTGCCAAAAAACCCCAAGACATTGTGTATACTCTATAGTCTCTCAGTAAGCCCCAAAAGCTAAAAAAGTAATTTTTTCCCTCTCCAGTGTTCTATGAGTTCCCTATTTTTTAGTTTAACAGTGGATGAAGTATTGGCTTGCATGTAGGGGCCTTGCTGTGTGAAAACAATCTTTCCCCGAGTGGTGGGTGAATTACCCTGAGAGACACGCTCTTCTGACGTGGCCTGCCTGCCCCGAAATGTCTTCTCATAAATGACTTTGGATGACTCACCCCGGAAAATGTGATTTATTTTCCATCTGTCCTCCTTGGTAGGATCCCAGATTTCTTTTGCGTTGAAGTTCATTTATCACTATCAAGATGTCCTTGGCGTTGTTGGGACATTGGGACATTCCCAGACCCTTGTCGGATGCTTCACTCAGCCACTCAAAAAAGGTCCTGAGAAGGACATGGGTAAAATGTTAAGGATAAGGAATATTGGCAAGGTCCATTTCATTTAGAAGAGTAAAAAGAAGGAAATAAACAAGGTGAATTGTAGTGAAATAAATATCTTAATATTTTCACTGGCCCTCAGCCCCCATCCCTTGCCCCATGCATATACGCCCAGCAGAGAGGAGGAGAGCGGTATTCTCTGCTCAGAAAGTAAAGCCATTTCTTATGGGAGTCAAACCCAGGCCTTCTGACTCCAGAGTGCACGCTTTGGTCCACATGCCATAGCACGCACATGGCTTGTCTCTGGAGTCACCAGAAGGGGCACCGAGATGTGGCTGCAAACACCTTTGGAGCTGCAGCCAAAGCCCTGCCACGGGCCACCATCGGTTCTGTAGTTGTCTCGGGCGTCGTCTGGTGGATGAAGTGGTATTCAAGCAGAACTTTTAGAACAGGTAGAATTTAGGTATACTTCAACTGGACTGTTGGTGGGGCTTCAAAAATGCCATTTCTGGAAAAGAGCACATCTAAAAAAAACAAGGGCCCGGAGAAGAGGTCCTTTAGCTAGGGACCTGCTCTAAGTTCCCTCTGTTTCCCCAGGGTCCGAGAACACAGATGATGCTTTAGTCATGTTTCTTGGAACAAATGGTATCTCTGGGGACAGTGGGCATTTTTGTTTGATTGGAGTACAAGGAATATAAAACAAATTCAAGGGGAAAAAACAGTTGAAGAACAGGTGGGGTCAGGTCATGCAGGGCCTTGAATGCCGTCTGTGGGAGGCAGAAAATAACCCCCCAAAGATGTCCATGTCCGAATCCCTGGAGCCTGTGAATATGTTAGGTGGCATGGCACAGGGGAATGAAGGTTGCAGATGGAATTAAGTTTGCTAATGAGCAGACTTTGAGACGGGCATGTTGTCCTGCATCGTCTGGGTGGGCACAGTGTGATCCCATGTTCGTATAAGAAAGGGCAGAAAAGGGAGGACCAGAGAGACAGCAGTGTGGGGAACACTCAGCCCAAGGTTGCCGGCTTTGAAGATGGAGGAAGGGGCCATGAGCCGAGGAATCTGGAAGCTTCTAGAAGCTGGAAAGGCAAGGAACAGATTCTCCCCTACAGCTGCCAGAAGGCCCGCAGCTCACACCTTAATTTCAGTGCAGTGAGACCCACTTCGGATGTCTGATCTCCAGACCTACGAGATAATAAATTTGTATCATTGTAAGGCATTAAATCATTGGGGTGATTTGTTACAACAGTAGGAAACAAAACGCCATCCCAAGGATAGCTTGTATATCCTGTATAGTAGAGCCGGGGATAAGTCCAAATTCTTATTAGTCATAGAATCTTTGGTAATTAATTCACTCATTAGAACGCTGTCCAATGGAACTGTTTGTGATGAAATATTCTAAATCTGTGCTGTCCAATGAGGTAGTCATGGCCGGGTGTGGTGGCTCACGCCTGTAATCCTAGCACTCTGGGAGGCCAAGGTGGGAGGATCACTCAAGGTCAGGAGTTCGAAACATGGTAGTCACTAACCACGTATGTTTATTGGGCATTTAAAACATGGGTAGTGTGACTGAGGAACTAAATGTCTAATTTGATTTAATTTTAACTAATTTAGATTTAAATAAAAATAGCCTCCTATGGCTAGTGGCTACCATACTGATATGATAGTCACATGGCCTTGGTTTTCTCATCTACAAAGAGAAGGTAGTAATAGAACCTATCACACAGGGCTGCTGTTCATTAATCAATATGCATTAGATTGGAATCAACACTGCAAATAAATAGAATTCCTATCGTTTCAAAAAGTATGCATTGGATAATATAAAATAATGTTTTGACTGGGTTCAGTAGGAAAGAAAGCATTTGCATCTGGGTGAGCAAAGACATATCATTTTTTTGGAGAGTTGGAGTTAGGCCCTATATCATTGGAAAATAAGAACAATTTGTCATGATCTTCCACATGTTTTCTCTTTAGCAGGTGGAATAGTTTTGCTAGTATGTTGGCATTTTGCATACACCTCCCTTTCTAACTTTTAAAATAACACTTCAGCTTCTTTGCAATTGTGAATTGTGCCGCAATAACATCTGTGGGCAGGTGTCCTTTTGATAAAATGACTTGTTTTCCTTTGGGTAGATTTCCAGTAGTGAGGTTATGGATCGAATGGTAGGTCTACTTTTAGCTCTTTGAGGAATCTCCATACTGTTTTCCATAGAGGTTCCACACAGAACCCAGGTTTATAGCAGGGTCAGTAACAGCCTCATGGGGCCAGAGCCCTTTGAGCGAGGGAGACAGGGCCTTCAGAAGAGGCCTATTTCCCTCTGCGGAGGAGTAACTTCAGAATGATAATTACGATATCACTCTGGGCCCTGCAGTGCTTCTTTATGCATAGGCCTGTGCTTTTCTTCCGCTCAAAATAGCTTTGTACTCTTGTGTTGCTGAAGCAGATCACAGGCAAGAAGGCAGGAAAAAAAAGCCAAACCTCACATCTCCACGCAGCGACTTTTACTGGAGCTAAGATACCCTTAAAATTGCAAATGTCACTGGTAACTGGCTGCCTGGAATTCATCGCTGTCTTTAGTTGTTTATCTTGTTCCAAGGCTGGCCTGCTCCATAAATAGCCATGCTCTCCGGGCTTAGTCCCAGGAGGGGCTGAGGGAGGCAGGATAACGGTCACCCAGAGATGTTCATGTCCTGGTCCCTGGAACCTGTGAATTTGTTGCCTCACATGGCAGAAGGGTCTTTGCAGATATGATTCAGTTAAGGATCTTGAGACGGAGAGATGCCTGGGTTATCTGAGTGGGCTCTTAAGCAGCGCAAGAAGGAGGCAGGAGGGTCAGAGTCAGAGAAGGAAATGTGATGAAGAAAGAGGCTGGAGTGAGCCCATTACTGGGAGGGGACCATGAGCTGAGCACTACAGGCGGTCGTTAGAGCTGGGCAAGGCAAGGGACGGATTCTCCCCTGGACCCTCCAGAAATCATGCGACTTTGCTGACACCTTGACATTAGCCCATAAAGCCCACTGCTGACTTACCACCTCCGGGACTGTAAGTCACGACAATACATTCGTGTTGTTTTAAGCTACCAGGATTATGGTACTTTGTCACATCAGCAATAGGAAGTGAATACACTGGGCTTCTGCTCTTCTCTTTCCGAGGGTGCATGCCCTTGGAAGTCCTGTACACTGATGATTTCTTATCCTCCTTCTCCAGCCTGGACCTCAGTCTCGACTGGGGCATAGCTCCAAATGGACCCTGTGCCTCCACGACCCCCAGCACTGCACACGCCACATGCACTCTTCATTGCATGACTGGCTGGCCAGATTGTGGGTTTGGCAAACCTAGGCAGCTAGGGATAGAATGAGACCTCAATACGTGCGAGCACTTGCATTATTAAAAATGTCATTGAGCTTTGATAACTATATCAGTAAAACAGCACTAAAGACACCTGCCCCTCCTCCCAGGAGATGCTGCGGGGTGTTAATAAGATAACAGTATGTAAAGTCCTGACAAGGAAAAATGACCAGTACAGATTATGAATGGCTTTTTAAACACTTATTTGTTCCATGTCTTTTTAATAACTTATTTACTTATTTTAAATTGTATAAAGCACACATGTCAAATTTACCATTTTAATCATTTAAAGTTCAGTGGCACTAAATACATCCACATTGTCGTCCAATCATCACCACCATCCACCATCCATCTCCAGGACTTTTTCATCTTTAAACAATAACTCCCCATTCCTTTCTCCCCAGCCCCGGTACTCACTATTCTACTCTGTGTATGAACTGATTACTCTAGGTACCTCATAGGAACGGAATCATGCAGTATTTTATTTCACTTAACATAATGTCTTCAAGTGTTATTCGTGCTGGGCATGTGTCAGAAGTTCCTTCCTTTTTAAGGCTGAATAATATGCTATTGTTTGTCTATATGTTGTTCATCCGGTCATCTGTCAGTGGACACTTACGTTGCTTCCACCTTTTGACTATTGTGTATAGCTACAAACATGGGTGTACAAATGCACTCCTGTTTCAATTATTTTGAATACACACTTAGAAGTGAAATTGCTGGATCATATGATAATAAAACTTTTTTTTTGAGAACTACATATTGTTTTCTTTTTTCTCCAGTTTTTTCATGTTTATTTGGCACTTGATATTTTCATATGAAATTTAGAATCAGTTTATTATTTCATACACATGTGTGCGTGCACACATGCACACTCCTAAAATTTAGATTGAAATTGCACTCTATAGTTGTGCTCTAGAGTGTGAAGAGAGTAGAATTGTATTCTGTAGTTCAATCTACAGTAAAAAATAATTGACATCTTTGCAATAATGAGTCTTCCAATGCATGAATATTGAGTAGCCTGTATTTTATTTATTTCTGCAGAGGAATCTTATACAGTCTTCATTAGATGTTTTCCTACACATTTGACTTTTTCGAAGCTATTGTAAATGAAATTTTTCCATTTTCAAATTGTTTGTCTTATATATATGTAATTATTTTATCTGCAAATAATGACTGCTATAGTTCTTCCTTTCCAGTACCTATATTAATTTAAATTTTCTTGCCTTGTACAACTGGCTGAGACCACCTTGAAGAACTGGTCAAGAATTCTTGTCTCAATTTTCATCTCAGTTGGAAGACTTTCAGTAGTTTACTATTTACTATGTTATTCACTGTAGGTTCATCTGTTGTGCTTTGCTTTGGATATTTTAAAGAAGTTGTCTTCCATACATATTTTGAAAAAAAGTTTAAAAATTATAAATGAATAGTGAAGTTTATTTTTAAAAATTTTGCATCTGTTAAGATGATTATATGATTTTTCCATTTATTCTTTAGTAGGATAAGTTGCATTGATTGATTTTTTATTTCAAAATATTAAAGGGGTACAAATGTGTTTGATACATGGATAGCTTTTGTAATGGTTGAGTCAGGGCTGTAAGTGTGCCCATCACCCGAATAGTGTTCATTGTACCCATAAAGTAGGTTTTTGCCCCTTCCCTCCTCCCCCCTGCTTGATTTCCAATGACTTGTGCACATGTGTGCCCCTTGGTTAGTTCCAGTCTATCAGAGAGTACATGTGGTGTTTGTTTTTCCTTTCTTGAGATACTTCACTTAGGATAATGGTCTCCAGTTCCATCAAAATTGCTGCAAAAATCCTTTTTTATGGCTGAGTAGTACTCCATGGCATCATATACCACATTCTGTTAATCCACTCATGAATTGATGGGCACTTGGGTTGATTCCACATCTTTGCAATTGTGAATTGTGCTGCAATAAACTTTTGCATGCAGGTGTCTTTTTGATAAAATGACGTGTTTTCCCTTGGGTAGATTTCCAGTAGTGGGGTTATGGATCGAATGGTAGGTCTACTATTTTTGTGAAGTACACAAAAGACCTTTGCTGATTTCAAACATCTTCCTACATCCAGGCTTATAAATGATGTTACCCATCTACCATTAGAACAGAGATTTTTGTCCTGTGGGCCTCTACAATTGACTTTTTGTTTTTGTGCATTTCTTTCTGGGAAGGTAGTCCAAAGTGCTTGTCAGTTCCTCAAAGGTATGTGTGAATGCTCCCCCAACAAAACCAATTAAGTGTTTATCATTATCTTTTGAATTCAAATTTCCTGGAAGATATAATTATACATTAAACCCTTCTCAGTTATTCAATAATGAGACTTACCCAGATAGTTTTAAAGTGATATCTGTGAAAAAGCTGGTTTGTGTAAGTTCTTCAACACAAGCCTGCCTTCTCGTTTCTTTCTGTAACTAAGCCCCGAAGATCTCCGGAGGATAGAGAGTGGGAAAATACTCAGGCATTAACATCCGAAAGACCCATGTTCAATTCCAGGCCAGTTACTTACTAGCTGTGTCACTTCAGGAAAATTATTTAATCTTTCTGAAACTCAATTTCTTTTTCTTTATAAAAGCACTTATTTATTTATCGTTACAAATAACCCATGTTTATTGTAGGACATTTAGAAAAGTCTGAAAAGAATTAGAAAGGAAATAAACAACAACAAAAAAATCCAATTGTAGTCCTAAACCCAAGTGATAATTACTGGTATCACTGTGTATATTGAGAGATTGAATATGCAAATGAATAATCATCAGCTTCCTAGTTTTTGCCTCTGTTTCCAACTTAAGATCAACCAGAGAAAGCCAACGATGTTACCCCAGCCGGTCGCATAGGGTGCCCCACTCCTAGTCAGCCCAATTCCAGCTTCCCCCAAACAGCCTCCAACCAGGGCACTGTGAAGCCTTCCTTTTTTACCTGCCATAAAGCTTTTCCACTTCTCGGCCCGCCTTTCAGTCTCTCTGTCAAATGCAAGGCTGACTCCCTTGTGTAGAAAGCCCTGAATAAATAGTCTTTGCTTGTTCTCATTTGGATGTTTTTCAGTAATTTCCATAGCATGACTCTCCATACTTTTGTCTGTATGGATATTTATTCATCTTATATGTCTTCTTCGGTGTGCCGTTTTAGGCAGTTTTGTCTTCTATTCCCTTTCCCTTAGTGATACCAAGCGAAAATGTCATGACACATCTTTCAAAAATACGACTTTAAATGTCTGCATTATAATCCATCTTAAGCAACACATCTTCAGTTAGCGAGTCTCGCTCTGCTATTCGGACCTTTAGTCTCTCTCTCTGCTCATGCATAAAATAGACGTACTAGTAGCAATACTTTAGGATATTTGTGTGAATAAAATAAAATCGAATTTGCATATTATTTTCTAGCAGAATTCCAGACACATTATGGACACTCCATAAATGTGAATTCCTCTGTCAATGAAACAGTCAGGATGCTTCATCTAAATAAAGGCTCCACCCTCCCTCACTCTCCTACCATGTCCCCAGACTCTTGGTAGCTTTGTAGATTTCCAGCCTTCCCCATTGAGGTCAAAATAATTCGGGTGCCCAGAAAAGCAATCTTGGAGTCACAGATCAGGTTTCTTGGCCTCTCCCACAGCTAAGAACTACTCAGACAGAGAACTTGGTGATGAGTAAACAAAACCCCAATAGGGTCTCTTCGTGTTGGCATGGCAACCTGACTACCAGCTGTCAGGCAGTGTTGTCCCTATGTATTTAGGGAACTTTACCACCGATCACCTGATGAACAATTCTCAGCTGGGGGAGGGAGGCGCTGGATGTATAAAAGCACTTGTTCTAGGGGCTTCTTCCATCACCGCTTTCTGCCAAGCCAAACAAGTCCCTCTTTGAAGCTGGGTTTAGGGTGAGCTCTTTATTATCCTACCCCAGCCACAGCAGCTGCTTAACCAAAGGCCGTAAATAATATCTGCCTGAAGACCTTTTGTCTTCGAGTTTCTGCCTGGCTGGCTTTCAAAAGATTTCTCAACACATGCTCAGCCCATCCTTTGCAGCACATTCTGCAAGTAAAACTATAGGAAGGCACAATAGGCGAGAAACAGCCGGTTGTCAAAAACACAAGTGATTGCTAGACAGAAATCACTTCTTAAGGAGAAACTTACTGCCCCTGGGGTCAGAGAACAGTAGCTTGGATGTGAGTCACCCTGAACACATGGCATGATGGGGCCTAGGTTGTCTTAAGCAATTAGATTCATTCCATCCTTTATTCCTCCAACTTTAGAAAAAGTGTCTGATTTTTTTTTCTGAAAGTCCAGATAGCTGTCTCAGGGTAGCTCAGTATGGTGGTGCAGGTTGAGCACTGCATAAAGCTGCCTGACAGAGGGGTCAAATAGGGGCTGAGATCGTGTCTGTACATCACTCACCACTCTAGCATGCCGTCTTGTCCTCCAACGTGGGGGACTTTCTTAATTAAATAAAGGCCCTGAATAGGCTCCCATGGGCTCTGGTGGGGCTGTCTTACTTTATCAAACTCTATGAGGGGTGGGTTGAACTCGAGTGAGGAGTGGGGAAGAAGAGGAGAGCTTTTTTGCCTGGACCTTACTTTTCTAATGGGCCTCAAATTTTGATTTTCTCAGGAAGTCCAATTTAGTTTATAAATATGATCACAGGATCGAACCAACAGGATTGAACAAGTAAAATAGCTCATGATTTTTATACCATGGTTATAAAAATTGGGGATGTTTGCATTTTCTAGTACAGTGGGAATCTCTTGATGTGAAAGAGGCCTGGACCACTGTGGATGCCCTTGGTCTGTTCCCCAGGTCGTTAATGGCTTAGCCCTGATTCCATCCTTGGGGTGGGTAGGTGAGTGTGTTTAGGTATCAGGTCAGTTACCTTGCATTGAGGGGATTTTTACGTGCTTACTCTTGCTGCTTTGCCTTTGACCCTGAGAATCAATGCTATGTACAGCACTTCACTGTGTGGCAGGACAAACTATTGAGATGATAATTTGGCTTTTTCCTGCAAGTATTTTCCCCTGATCCCCTGCACTGGGTAGGAATGAGTGAGGGGAGGTGTGTATCCCAAACCAAGAACAGGAGCTATGGCCAAAGGCACTTGCCTTCCTGAAGAACACACCAACCAGTTCCATAAAGACAAAGACTTTGTCTCACTTACTCCTGCAACTTCATTGCCTGGTACCTACTAGGTTGGATCAACTATCCCAGTTTCAGTACTAAAAATCCCACCTCCTGTGAAATTCCTTAATCCCAGGCAACCTGGGATGGTCAACCGACTAGGATTTGTCAAACAAATGAATGAATCAATAAATGGCTTTTACTTTCCAATAAAATAGCCGCTCATTGAACAAATTATGTTAAGTTTTTATAAGGACGGTAAGAGCAGAGGTTGGCCAACTCCTGGAAATGGGCCAAATATGGACCATGGCCTGCTTTTTTAATGGCCTGAACACTAGAATGTTTTTTAAAAAATCAAACGAATAATATTTTGTGACATGTGAAAATTTTATAAAAATGGAATTTCAGGGTCCACGAATAGAGTGTCGTTGGAACGCAGCCATGCTCCATTCCTCGACGTGTTGTCTGTGGCTGCTTTCGCGCTACGGCAACAGAGTTGAGCAGCTGGAAAGGAGGTAGCAAAGCCTGTGAAGCCCAGCATATTTGCTATCTGGTCCTTTACAGAAAAAGTCTGCAGATCTCTGGGAGAGAAGCAGCTGTCTGGACTCGAAGAGAGATCAGAGGTGGAGGGTGGGAGATGGCAGGACCCTCGCACTGCATAGTGGCAGTACCTCCTAGAGCAGCAAGATATCCCAAAGGTGGCCGGACTCAAGACACCAAGGCATCTGAGGGAGCCCAAACTAAGATACGTACTAATTAAAGGTCCTGAGAAGTCCTTCAATAAAAATACAGACGGTCCCTGACTTACAATCATTTGTCTTATGATTTTTGACTTTATGGTGGTGCAAAAGCGATATATTTCAGTAGAAACCATCCTTTGAGTATACCCAAACAACTCTTCTGTTTTTCACTTTAAGTACAGTATTCAATCAGTTACATGAGATATTCAACACTTTATTATAGAATAAACTTCATGTTAGTCGATTTTACCCAACTGCAATAGAATGTAAGTGTTCTGAGCACATTTAAGGTCGTCTAGGCTAAGCTATGATGTTTGATAACTTAGATGTATTAAGTGCCTTTTCAACTTAATGATATTTTCAATTTATAATGAGTTCATCAGGGTGTAACCCCATCATAAGTTGAGGGTCATCTGTACATATTTTTTTAATGTGACCCTTGAGACTTATGCTGTCCTGGCCTTTATCCAATTCCTTTGCCTAATTTTTCGCATCTCCCCCACACCTTTGCCTTATGGTGCATTTGGGTAATATCAAACTTTTTTTTCAGTTTATTAAAATTGTCATGTTCTTGATGATGTTATTCTCTTTCCTCACTGCCTTGACAACTCCTACTCATCTTTCAGGCTTTAGATAAAATATCATCTGGGAAGTCATCCAGAAAAACTCCCAAACCAGGGTAGGGTGTTCCTGCTGAGGGTTTCCACGCTTTCCCTCTTATGGCACTTATTGAACATTGTAACTTGCATTTTCTATAAACTGGAAATCATCTAGTTCAGGAAGTGCCACAATACCTACCTCCAGGCAGCTCGGGAAGAACAAGGACCATGTCTCTCTCTCTCCCTCACTGTATTCTGGAACCCAGGAGAAGTGCTTCACACTGATCTACTGACCATGTGGTTGGAAGGTTGAATGCTTCATGCAATCTTTGTATCGTAGTAGAGTACCACACAGCTCCTGGATGGGCTCCTTGGCCAACCTTTAGTTAGGCTCCTTTGAACCCTCTTCTCTACTAGACCTTGTCCTTGGGCTGTGAAGCCCAGTTTACTGTGAATGCCCCACCCTTGATATCCAATCAAGTTCCTCATCTCTTCCAGCCTTGATACCTAACCCAGTTCCTCTTAGTAATTTTCCATCCACTGTTTCACGCTACCCGTTGGCCATAAATCCCCACTTGCCCCTGTTGTATTTAGAGTTGATTTCAATCTCTCTCCCCTGTTGCAATAGTCTTGAATAAAGTCTTCCTAGTCTGTCTAACTTGAAGTTGAGTTCAGTTCTATACTGAAATCTCTCTCTGCTACTGCAGTAACTGAAACAAAATCTGTCTCGCTATTTTCAGTAAGTGTCTCGTGCAATTTCTATTTAACAGGGGGTCTGCTCTTTTGTGCTTGAAACTCAACCCAGGCCCATGAGGAAGGGAGATTCTTGGACAGCCTCGAGCTGTACCCCTAAACCCCTACCTTGCAAGCACTCTAACTGCAGTGATTCAGTTGGAGGTAGACTTGACAGATCCATATTTCCTGTCTCATTTCCCACCATTCTTTTACCCTCCTGAGTCAAGCTGGCTATGAGCCCTCCTAAGCGTACACAGATGAGTCAGAATCTTAGTTTTTGGGCTGGGATTCTCCAAGAACAACTCATATGATTTCTATGATGATACGTTTTTCAGAGCTTTTGCATCATCCCCAAATCAGCTCAGGACAGTTAAAATAAAGATCAGAGCCAATGTCATAAAAGTTTGTTTTGTGTATGGCCTCAGGGTACAGACAGAAGCACTATCACCTGTCTCTAATTTCAAAAGGGGTCCAAAAGTTAAGAAACCTCAGTTCCCTCCCAGACAATGACTCCAGAGATTAGAAGAAGTGATTTCCATTTTTCACTTCTCCTCCCAGCCTGATTTTAGAGAAGGAGCTGGGTGGAGGGAAATCTAGCCAGGACAGCTCATGAGCAATGAGCCACATTACTATGCAATTTAAAGTCTTTGCTATTCCACACATGCTTTTCAGGGAGAATCAAAACCTTTCCTTGAAGACCAAAGTGTCAGAGAAATCGAAGATCATTTATAAACCTCCTTGTGGCTCTCCTTTTCCCACCTTTAATTTCATCATTGATTTTCGTTAAGCCCTTCAGAGGCCCCGACAGTACCTACAACCTTCACTCCTTCAAAGAGCGAGACTGTGAGAAAGCAGCTAGTTTCAAGTGTTTACAAACCATTACAGATGCAGCAGCTTTGCACCCAAGTAAGCCTTTGTCTTGCTCCTTAGTCCTCCACCTCTTTGGATGAGAGATCCAGAGATTTCCCAGGATTAACCTGTCCCCACTGTGGGCTGTCAATCTATTTGAGGTTGAAGTACACCCTTAGGGTAAAAGGACAAGAAACTGGACTGAGAAGCAGATGTGGCTAGTAAAGTTACTTTGAATATAAAGAGAAATCATTGAATTTTGAAATGGCTTTATCTTATAAATAAAAACATGCTTTGACAAATTGGCTGGGCTAGCTGAGTTCAAAAATCAGTAAGAAACAGAAGGGTCCTTGAGAGCTCATGTGGTTCTTTCCTGAGATAGTCATAGCTGGAAGGTGGTTCTGGGTTCTTGGCTTCTCTGTCCTGGTGGATTTCTCACTCTGTGTGGACTTTGTTGACCCCTAAACTATAGGATCCTTTATTCTCAGTGTCTTTGACCTTGAGAATATTCTGTGTCTTTGATATTGAGAATATTCTAGACAAGAAAATTGCTTGTTTGCTGGTTCTGAGCTAAACTGGAGTGAATGCAATCTTAAACCAAGTCTGCACCTTCCCTTCCACCAATTCTGAAAACTAGCACAGTCTTTGTGATCAGACTTAGCTCACTCATCTGGCACTAGAGCACATCTGGGTTTTCTTTTTTCAGCATGACATTAGCCTGCATTCAAGCAAACATATTAATATTCTCCTTTCCACTCCTTCTATTTGAGAAGGACTTATTCATTTATTTGTCCATTCAATATTCCCCAAGCATCTACTAGATATAGGTGCTGTTCTAGGTGCTGAAGCTACTATATATAAGACAGGCAGGGCTCTTGTTTTTAAAGATCTTAGAGGGCAGTGGAATTGTTTAACCTATGTGGCACTTTCAAAACATATAAATGTTTGTAATCTAAAATGCATTGAAAATTTGTCAACTTTTCTTCTCTCTCCTTTTGTCCCCAAGTACATTACTTACTTGCTGATGTCTAGCTGTCTGTATACTAAGCTTATGCCACAGACTGCCAAGGTCAAAAGGTAGAAGAGACAGATATTTAAGTGTTTAGAAGTTGTGCATACATACTTTGGCATCTTGCTATACTTTTCTTTTTCAAACCCTTGATTTGCACTAAAGAATGTCAGAATGGAAAGGGATTTGGGGGAATATCTGGTCATAGAGCCCCTTTTTACTAAGTAAGAATCTGAGAGCCAGAGAAGAGGAACCAGGCACAGAGCTGGGGGTAAAAGACATTTCTGACCTCCGTATCAGTGTTTCTACTGCGCCACCTGCCACGCACCAAAGTCTAGAAGGTGCTTTCTTCCTCCCAGGGGCTCTGCTGCCCTCCCTTCCTTTCTTCCATGGTCTTCTTCCCACCACTTGCACTGTCTTTAATGAAAACTATGGGATGCAGGTCACACAGATTTAAACAGTCCATTGCCTTCCTCCACAGTAATAATTCCCTGGAAAATGAAACTAAATGACACAGAGAGGGGAGGAAAATCAAGTTACATTGTTATTGCATTAAAAAAAACCAAACTCATCTTGATTCCTTTGGGCTCTGGGCATGTGAATGCTGCTGCTACTTCTTCTTCCTCCACTTCATTTTAGAGAATAATTTGTTACAATTAGGTGTAAACTGTAAAAACTGGAGAGTCTCTCTTTTGTAGTCTTATATCCACCCATGGTATCACAGAAAAGAGCTAGACTGTGTTACCACAAGCTGCGGTTGCTGCTCTGGCTTTGATCTGCCATTTATTGCTCTGAGACCCTGGGTAAGCCACCCAACCTTCCCTAAATTTCATTTTCTTTTCTAAAATAGAGAAATATCAATCTTCTAAAGACGTGTAGGGAATTGAGCAAAAGACCATATGGCAGTACTTGAGTGTAGTAGATGTTCTATAAGGGGCAGCTATTAATAAAAATGATAATAACAATTTGTCTAGAATTAGACAAGTTAGAATAGACATCAGACATGTGCATAGGTCTACTTCATATTCCTGAAATGCTTATATGCTTCTGGAAGTCTCACAGCGACTTTTTAAAGAAAACAGGTCCTTTTCTGATCCCAAATTTATATTTGAAAAAAAAAATGAGGCTCACTCAGAACAGGTGGAGGACTTTCCCAGAGCCACACAGCTCATGATGGCAGATTTGGGGCCAGAATCCATGTTCGCTCTCTGTCTGGCCCACGTCTCTAGGTCAAGGTCAGTAATTTCTCTAGGGACATAGATCTCCCAACCACATGCTCTGAATACTCACACCAAGTGGGGGAAATAAAGAACACAAATAGCATCTAGTTAGTAACAATTCATGTTTTGTTACCAAATAAGTTACCAGGAACAAACACATGGTATTCCTCAAGTGTGCAGGAATAGAAAACATGCCCAAAATTCCACTTTATGTCATGGTACCTTCTGAATTGGATTATTTAAAAATTGTACCCCCTAAAGGATCAAAGAGAAATCTGGATCTATGTGTCTTGGATTAAAATGAGAGAAAAGGAGACTTGCACAGCAAACCTCTCAGGCCCGAATTCCTTGGGTCGCTCTCTCTGCTTGTCAATGTGCTGGACTAACCTTTGCCGTATTCAGCAAACTTGTGTCCCCAAGAGCTCTCCTTGGTTCTACCAATGCAGAAGGTCAGCTGATGAACAGGACTGCTGTTGGTTTTCTTACAGCCCTCTCCCCCTTTCTTAGAAAGGACTATTTAAAGCATAAATCCTGATCTCATAGTTGGTCCTCTTTTTAGATGCTAAAATAAAGAAAATTAAGGGTTCTAGGATTAGGTATTTTCTGTCATGCTTTCCAAATAGCAAGGGTGCCACAGCTCTTGTATAGGAATATCTTGGCTATATTTAATCACAGGAAAACTTCCCAGGGAGGCTCAGGTTAGCTTCTTTTTATACAGTGACAATGCATAAAAGATTTCACTTGGAGTAACAAATGAAATTATTCCATCAAGACGCTTTTCCTGAGCCCATTTTTGAGAAGCAAATAACATTGTCCTTCTAGTCGAAGTTATGGATTTTGTGCTAGAGATTCTTATATTTTCCCTCTGTCAATCATTTCTTCTCCAGTTCCTCCCTTCCTTCTTTGAGAACCTGCCCACATATCCTGCAAAGAGTCAGCTCCCACAGTCATGCTGAGTGGGCAAGTGATTTGCCTCCATGACCACAGACAACTGGATTAGGAGTAGTCCCTACTCAATCTCAGCCAGTCTCAACTTCTCTCTCCTGGGGACTGGAGTTGGGGCTTCTGAGATGCTATGGCATGTCTGTTGAGCATTTAAAGAGAGAAGTAAAATCAGGCAATGGAGACATTGTGTTTGGCTCTTGTGCCAAGAAGCAGAAAGGGCTGGCTAGGAGTTAGAGACAGAAAGAGAGATTGATAGAGAAAAAGAGAATGCAGAATGATGAGCACATGCAGAGAGAAGCAGAGATAAGAAACCAATGCATTTAAGAGTGACTAAGAGAGAAACCTTAGTTTTGCTTTCTATTGCTATTTCCAGTATTTTGTGGACATTCATTGCATTCTCTGCCCTTTCACTTCATTATACGCCCCTGTAACTTATTGATAAATATTAATACAACTCTTCCCTTTTTCCTTTGTATATGTTTGCATGTATACATATATGTGTATAATTGGAGTGATTTTTGCTCCTTACAACCAAGGGATCTCAAGATGGATTTGCAACACAATCTCACCTGCGATGATCAGTGACATTTTCAAGACGGCACCTTGGTTTTAAGAGTAGAGCTCATGGTCCTGGGACTGGGACTAGAAAGTGGAGCTCCTGTGATCTGGTGTCTTAGCATCACGCTCATTGATTTATCTGTCACTGATGCTTCGACACGTACATGTGCTTTTGCTCTGTTTGCAATCTTTGGATCAGGCTAAAATAGATTCTATAATTGATATCCCCCTCAGAGGAGAGCGTGACTTTCCATCTGGGTTGGATTTTCAAAAAATTCTTACTGGGAGTCCAGAGGGTTGGAAGGGCTCCAAGATTCTTCATCACACCATTGGCCAGGCTCTCTTGTTTCCTCCTCTGAAAGGTGTGAATTTGACCTTCTAATTGGCCACCAAGGTTGCCATATTCAGCTACTTGAGACTGAAACACAAAGGGCTTGGAGGGAGAACAGCCCACAGAGTTCTATTTGAGGAATGCCAAATGGTTCTCCAGGGCCCAGCTGGTACTGCTATCTCTTACACAGTGCCTGAAATGTCCACAGCTACTTTTGTTGAGTTATGATATTATTGCTCACAATGAAACCTAATATTAAAATGAAATTAACAATGCCCCCAGGGAGGGCAGAAAACTCTCAAACTCGCTAGTTGTGTGACTTTGGGAAAATAAAAACCTCTGTGTTTCAGTTTCCTCATCTGTCAGATGGCAATAATAATGATACCTCTTTCGCAGGGTTGTCATGGGCAGTTAAATGAGTTACTGTCTGTAAAGCCTCCTAGGGTACGGAGAAGGGCGGAGAATGGGGTGACGGGAGGGGCGAACCAATGAGCAAGAAACAGTGTGATGAGAATAATGGTGATGATGATGACAGAAGCAAAATGCTGGGAATCTGAGATTTGTTGACTATCTTCTTCTTGTGAGGACTGAATCAAAGCTGGCATTCTCAGAAGGATATAGCAGTTCTTACGGACAGTTCAGGCAATAATGCATTGGTTTTTGCTACACCAGGATCTCATACTCTCATGGAACATTTAGGCTGTTTATACACAATATCAAACCATCTGGGCAAAGCATTGTGAAAAATCCCTCAGTCAGTTTGGCCCTTGGGCAACCTGAGGGCAGGGCTTGAGTGTAGTGAGTGGGTATTCGTTTGGGGAAAGGCAAAGGGGCACCAGGGCTTTGACAAATGACTCTGCGTGGACTTATTGACAAGCACACAGAACCACCTACCTGAAGGTCGCAGTGGTAGGGCTCTTGCCTGTCGGCTCTGAGGTTGCAGACAGTGCAAGATCAGCACAGTATTAATGGTGCTCGAGGTTTGGCAGACTACTGGAGACAAAAATGCCACCATGGAGAAAAGTGTTTTTACCAGGTTTGCTCTCACACTCGGGTCCATGCCCCGTTTGTTTCTTAGTCAGCGAAAATTAAAAAGCAAGTAATGGGAGGAAGAGTCTAAGAGACTTACCTTTGATGGTTTGGCTTATGCTTTTTTTTGTTGTTGTTGTTCCCCTGGCACTAAGTTCTTTATTGAGGGTTCTGGATGCTCAGGAACTTTGTGAGTTGTGTTTTGTGAGTCTTAGAACCACTGGAACTAATGCAAAAAAGGAGTCATGGCTGGAGGCAAATGCCACCAGATTGGTTGTGCTGATGCTCTTTTGAAAAGAACCCCCCACCCCACCTCCCAGCCTCACCCCAAGACACACAGTGTGGGCCCCTAGTTTCCTGCTCAGTTAATATGCTTGTTAAAAATTATGCATTGAATAACTGGTATTATGCTAGGTGTTTGATAAATATTTATTTTTGTCCTTAACAACCATTAGAAATAAAAATTGTTATTGTTCAAAAATGATATAATTGAAGCTTAGAGGAGTTAAATTACTTGTCCAAAATCCTATGGTTAATGAATGAATGAGTCTAGATTCAAACCTAAGGCTGCGGGCTTCAAATTTGATGTTTTTTTTACATTATATCATTTTGCCCTTTACTGTACCATTTGATCATTAGAATTAGAGCTGTGGTTCATGTTTCCTAAGCTGACAAGTCACAACTCTCTGTAGATCCTGTTAGAAATCTAACCAGAATTTCTCTAGCCCAGATCAGCCTCTTCTCCCTCTCAGTATCACCAAAGCGTATTTTACTCCTATTTAGCACCTCTGAAGATCAACTTTATAATTAGGTGTGAGTTGCCCTCTCACTAGATTGAGAACATTAATAATAATAATAATATTAATGGATGGCATTGACTTAAAACCTCCTAAGTGCCAGATGTTGCACTATGCACTTTACATGCATCCTCTCATTCAGTTCTTAGAACGCTCTTTGGTGGGCACTATTACTATTGTTTTTATTGGGCAGATGCCTCATATAGTTTAGGAAACCTGGGTTTTCCCAAGAGCACACAGCTAATAAGACTTGGATTCAAGCCCAGGTCTTTCTGACTTCAAGAATCAAGCTCTTAACCTCTATCTCCTCACCAGGGACGATGTCATCTTGATCATCTTTGAATCCTCTGCTCAAGGTTTTCCTCATGCTCAGGAAATGTTTATGAAATTGGACGCTTGCTGAATACAGTGTGACCCAGAATCTTCAGTGTGATAGCCACTGGGGCAGTTGGGCTAATGTCTGGTGTTGGAAGACACATAGTGTTCAATGTTCCCCCTGCTTTCAGAGGAACCTGAAAATGGAATGGGATCCCCACGGAGAGGGTGCCATGCCTACTGAAGGTGCAGTATGCTGACAGCCAGCACACTCCTACAGATGAGTAGAGATTCAGGCTTCACAATAACAGTTAGTACGTGGCAGAATCGAACACTCCCATGTGACATATTTTAGTTAATATCTTTTTATGGCGGTTTGTCTATTTTAATAAAAAAAATCCTTTTGGATTTGTTGGCTAGAGCCAGCAGGCACCAGGGCCTAAGCCTGCCAACACAAAGCAGAGGGTCCACTTGCCAGGCCCATTTTCTCTCTCGGGTTGGGCCACTGGCAAAACCACTTGGAGAGACGATAGCTTCGTCATTGGCCCACTCAGTGAAGTTGCCAGCAGATGGCCTAAAGCATTTAAATGCCTGCCTGATGTAGTGGAGATTAAATTTCTGAATAAAGATGTTCAACATTTTATTGGTCTGGGCTTTAATTATCTTACATTGTAATGGGAGAAAAGCGAGAACCTTTAATTTTCCATGGGTGACTGTCATTATGCAGCCCTCTCTGATGCTGGTTGGAGAGGGAGAAACTGGTTCCAATGATCACTGGAGCAGTCTGGGGCCTCTGTCATGAATAAAACATGCCATGTAATTGCAGTGACACAGCCAACACACCCATATATATGTAGAATCAATGCTTATTATCCCATCCATTAAGATAGAAAATTAAATAAGATTTTAGGCTTTCTTCCTGTTAGTAATCCACCACTCACTAAGAGGGTCTGGAATCTCTTTGGTTAATCTATGGGTTCTTAATTTAGGATTTTAATGCCCACAGAGAGAAGAATTCAGGCAAGAACACTCAGCTCAGCTTAAAGAGGTTTGACTGTAAAACTGAAGGAATTGTTCACTCTGACAAGGAAATACTCACTTGCATTTTCCTGAAATGGCAGCTTCGGCGGGGAGAGGGCTTGCTTTCAAAGTCATCTGAAGGGGCTTAATATATGCATTTAAAGTTTTAATATTTTTTTAAAAAATAAATGACACTTACATGCTTTACAAACCAAACACATAAAGAGGTAGAGGGTGAAAAATTTCCTTCCTATTCCTGTGCCCCATCTGCCCAGCTCTATTCTTCCCCCAGTTATAATCACCTTAGTCTGAAGCAGTTATAAAGTCTGAATTTCTTGTCTCACAAGGAACTTCCATGCCTGGTTTTCATGCAGAATCAAGATACTTTTAAGTCCTTTAGGGGATAAGGCACAGCTTAAATGAAGATAGAAATTCATAACTTTAAAGCCAGGCATCCAGTGGAGACATCATGGGGCAATGGTTTCTCTCTGTCCCCTGTACCTGCTGCCTGATTTCTAATGAGCCATTTTCTGTGTTTCCAAGGGTGGGGGAAGTAGCTCTGCTTAGCTCTATAACTGGAAGTGTTTTGAGCCTTCGCTATTGTCCTTGTGGAGTTCTTGGCTGTCCCCTCTCCTGGCCCCATGATTAGTCCTTTCCTAGCTTCTCTGTTACAAGTCCATTTGTATCTAGTCCTGCCTTTCCCCAGGGAACCGGAGTGTTCAGCCTTCACTCAGACCTTTATTTTTCTCAATTTGTGTCTCCTGCACATGACTTTTCAAACCCAGTGGAAGTTTTTTCTTTGCTGGTGTCAGAGTTTGAGACTAATCTGCACTGAAGAAGTAAAATACAATATGCTATAAATTTCTATCGCTGCTTCTGTGTTGAAGAGAATGTGATTTAACCTGGACAGATTTGGATTCCCAGAATACCAGCGAGATGTTTTTTTTAGAGCTTTTGTTTTACTCTATTTTGGACCACATTTCCACCAGAGTGTGCATATGGAGTTTTAAAAAAAATATTGTGTTGATGAAATTGTCCTTTTAAACTCAAAACAGCTGGCAATATGTCTTCCTTGTGGCATGTTTGAAATTGGAAAGATACAAATAAAGATAACCAAGTTGTAAACAGAAATATCCAATCTTGAGCCCAACAGAGATATTAATACACTGAAGAATCTGTATGGTGGGTTCTAATTTCCCTAACAAAAAATATGTTCTCCTGAGAGCTGACTTAGAAAAGAAGGCATCCGTAAGTTTCCTTGAACTCCCCAGCACTTGTCATAATGATAAATTGTTACATTGCACATCTGCCTGGGCAAATCCCACTACCTTTTATTGGCTTTTCCGCCTTCCCTGTGTCATTCTCTCCACTCCCTCGCTCCTGCCTCCTGGGATTACCTCCTAAACAAATCGCCTGCACCCAGCCCTTGTCTTAGGTCCTGCTTTCAGGGGAACCCAAACCGAGAGAGTGCCTACTGGTATCAGAAGCTGTTCTAATTCCTTTATAAGGCCGCATGGCTTACCTTATCTTGGTATCAATCGTGTGAGGCAGATATATATGACTGCTATCCTCATCGTAGAGATGGGGCAACTGAATGGTGAGAAATTATCTCGCCAAAGGCATTTGTTGACCTGTGCACATTCCTCAGTGGTGGAAGGTGGTCCCTGGGGTGTTATTGCTCATACCTTTCCAGGCTGCCCTTGGCTGGAGGCTGTGGCTTCAGCAAAGTCCCAGAGTTTTGGAGAACGCATTGAGGAAGAAAAAGGAGAGTCAAGTCCATGGCTGGCAGCACAGTGATTCTCAACCAGACAGTCTGATCTCAGAGTCTTCCCTTTTAACGTGTATACTTTTCCTCCCTACAAACGAAGGCTCAGGAAGTTGAGGTCACACCCTGAAACACAACTGGTGTGCAGTGAAGCTGGGATTCCAAATCAGGTCTATTGGACACATAGACCCAGGCTCACCTGCTACACCTACTACTCCTTCTTTTTTTTTTTAAATATCAGATATACTGATCTTTTCTTGAGACCAGAAGGGATAAATCAGCAAAATCCCCATTGGATGCCAGTAGCTCTTTATTGCGAATCTGCAGCGGACTGTGGAAGTGTGTCTCTATCTCAACCAGGGCAGGTAGTGTTTTCTGTTTATCGGGGCCCAAAATGTACTTTGGAGCTGTGGAGGCTGGTAAAAATCACTGCTGGTTATGAGGATTTCTCTGCTTTGGAGAGTTCATGGCAGTTTATGAAGCTGAGGCTGCTCTTCTCCTGGGCAGTGCTGAAGGAAGCAGTCAGATTCAGCCACCACCCCAGGAAAAAAGGGGGAGGTGGGAGGAGGGAGGAGAAGTCCTGCCATTTCCCCTCCTCCCCCTGCCAGCTCACTGTCCAGTAGATGTCAGGAATTAAGGCTTATTTCCTCATCCTTAAAATTTCCCTCTCTTTTGTCCTCCTCTAATCCACTCTCTACCCTGCAGCTACTGAGATCCTTTCAAAATGCTAATCTCATCATGTCCCTCCTCTGCTTAGAAACCCTTCAATACTTTCCCTTGGCTTCTTTGAGATAAAGACAGAATTCCTGATTAGGCCTCTGGGCGGGTTTCACCCAGGCCCCCACCAGCAGCCACAGTTCCCGCAAGGCCAGCCTTGCTCATTGCACTCCAGCGACCCTACAGATCCACTCTGCCTTCCACCATCAGAGAGCTCTGCCGGGCTGTTCTCTGCCTGGGACACCTTCTCTCCCACCCTGTCCTTGCTAAGCCCTGTGTAGTCTTCAGGTCTGAAGCTCCTTGACTTCTCCCTAACTAGATCTCTGTGATAGATGTTCTTGTGGAATTCTGTGCCTCTCTTTCTTGCGCATAGCATCATTGGGGTGGGATTACTTTAATGCCTGTCTCCCCCAGTAGAGTGTACGCTTCTCGACCAACATAAGGCCTGTGTTTGCTTTTGCTCACTGTCATGTCCCGGTGGCTTGCACGGTGATAGATGCATAGGAAGTCGTAGAATGGTGGAATGGATGAGTGAACACTGAGCTCATGCAACAAGGATATCATGAGAGATTGGAAACAATACATTTAACCCTTTTCCTTCCGTTGTTATAATCAACCAGGTTCTCCGACTGTAGTCATCCATTGTTCAGCCAGCATTGTACGCAATAATTTTATTAAGGTCAAATAGATATCACAATACAGATTTATCCAACAAGATCCAGAAACTGGTTACAGATATCATCTAAGACACAAGGCTGTTTTGTGCTAAAATGCTTCCAACATCACCAATCACACAAAGAGTTTATACATTGGTAACAACTTTTATCTAGAAATACAGATGCTCAGCTTGTCCTCTCTGGTGGGCCCTGGTATTTCAATTGAGTTAATAAAACAAAGAGGTGAAGATTGGCATTTTCTTGACAATGAGTACATTCTGGGGAATATTTCATGAGAAACTTCTTTGGGACACACAGTGGCACTTGGAAGCCATTTTTAATTCATGGGTTACACTCAAATCAGAATCAGTAATCAGTAAGTTTAGCTGTGACTTCAGAATTTTTAATAATTAGATTGAGGAACATATTAGCTTTGCAAAAAACTGGGATTTAAAAGTTTAGCTGGTAGTATAAATATTAGCTACAGAATATCCTTTGTAAATTAATACTTTAGCATGGCAGCATCTCAACTATGGAATCTATATCTGCATTTCTATTGTGCTAAGAAAACACTCCACAAACACAAACAGTTATTGGCCCATATTATTTATGGTCCACAAGATAAGAGCCACAAAACACTATAGAAGGTTACAAGAATGTAAATATTTAGCTAAGTAAACAGAATAAATATTGGGAATTTACCATATATAATACTGAATGTCTACTAATAGGTGATAAAAACCCAAATCTTGGTTACAATGCATTCAGAACGTGAGTAAAGCCAGAGAGACAAATTTGCAAAGTATACAAAGTAGTGAATATATTACTTTAAATGTCTGTTTAACAGATTCATGGTGCAAACTGGAAAATTTTCATAAATGCAGTTCAAATGTTCATTGTGTGAGAAAATGCTTATTCATGCACTAAATCATATGAGCATTGATTCATCGAGTAAAAAGAAAATACAGAGTAATTGTCAGAAGCAAATACTTAGAGACTAACGGTTTCACAGGGCCTAAAACTAAAAAATAATAAGACATGCATGTTGTGATACACCAAACTGTCTTCTAGAAATCATTATAACACCGTTAGCATCAAAATGCATAGGAAAACTCAATGCTATTTAATACACTTTATGCATATTACATACCAAAGACATTAAGCTACAAAATGTTTCTACTATCTCAACACACATACAAAACGACCATAAAAGTATCTGTGTATATAACAAGGTACTCTCCAATTAGCTATCTATGATGAATAATATATTTTCTCATGTCATCTCATCTCTAAGTACCATTTATCACAACCCAGGCCTTTCTGCCTTAATGAGGGCTACAGATCCCTGATTTACATTCAATACTCTCTGCATTAATAATTGATTGAAACTCTTAAAAAATTCTTCTGCCACTGAAACGGGAGGTGGTGAGGCTATCTCCAGAAGAATGCAAATGCTACTCTGTTAAATCTGATTGGTAAAGGAAGTGGGGCCACTAGGTTGTTGGCCAAACTCATCTGAGGATGGCCCCAAACTCACCTGCTGACCATACCCACTGCTGGACCCATAGCTGTCTTGGTTGTAGCCACCTTGAGTATAGCTGCTAGAGTGCTTCTCCATTGGGTCCGAAAGATACCTCTGTCCCGAGGAATGCCAGCCAGTCTCCTTGAAAACAAACCATATGTTTCCAGCCCAGAGAATAAAGTTCAAGAATCCAAAGACCTGAAGGAGAATCAAAGCCAATGAATTAATAATAGATTAGACAAAAACCCAAGAAAAATTTCAATTTCAGAAAAATCCTTCACCGTACAAAAGATCACTTTTCGCTTTAATATTGACTCCTCTTCCAAGTTTTCATTTGGGACCACTATCTCATTTAGAATAGCTCAACTTATTGGATGCACTGTATATCAGGCACAGCATAACTGGCTTTATGTGTATTGACTGACTTAGTCTAAGAATCAAAGAAAAAGGTGCTATCATTATACTCATATTAAAAATGTGGAAATCTTGTCCAAGGTCACATGGCTGAGTGAGTACAGATCTCAGATTCAAGCCCTGTCATGACTCCTGAACCCTTACTTTAGTCATCATTATCTCCCTAAATAAGAGAGGTATCTGTCATGGTATGTAAGATTATTTTCAGGTGGCAGAGGGTTGAGTATTTTCATTTTAATAATAGTGCATTAATTTATAAGGTTACTTTCTCTTTCTGGCTAGAGATACTGTTTTTCCATTTATTGTAATAATATAGAGAAAATGACTCAATTTAAAGAAAAAAAATGGATTAAGGAATGGTACAGGTGGTCTAAAGACAAGCACAAGCAGGGTAGCATACATGGGGGTTGACTCTTTGAATAGTTGCACTTGCTGTGCCTCTACTCTCAGAAGTGGATGCTCAAACCAGACTCCGAATAAAACGCAGGTTTCTGAGAAGTATGAAATGTTTTCTCAAGAACTGTATGTGAGACTTGCCTATGGAAATTCCTCTTAGTCTTCAGAAAGGTGTCAGTGACTGAGTCACAGGACTGGGTGCTGCTTCTCCAGGGCCTAAGTGTTTGGTGGAAACAGCTATTTCCTGTTGCAAGAGGCCTAGACAGAAATACTCATCACATGGCTTATTCAGTCGCCTTTCCCAGGGCTGGCTGGTTGACCCAAGAGTGAACCACTGCTAGTCTGTTCCAGCAGCTCCCTATTGGAGACAGATTACAGAGTAGGATGCAAAGCTGTGATGACATTAAAGTGTATTTCGTCATCAGTCCAGCAGGACACTGACCAATCAAAATGGACTTGGGCAGTGGCCACAGCTCTGGAAGATGGTGCTAGAAATCCCTTGCTGGGTTAAAATTTAACCCTTGGTTTCTGGATGGTGGATGCATGGCCTTCAGGGCCTGAAGCAGGGGCAATTTACCAAAGTATTTCAATATTTTAGGAGCACACTAACTGAATGTCAGTCTTGGAGTAATCTCTATGGGTTTCGGAATCAGAGTGGCCTGGGAAAGGTACTTTCTTGTTCTATGACCTGGGATGAGGCATTTAGTTTCTAGACTTCAGTTTGTTTTGTTTTTCTTTTCTTCTTCCTTGCTGGTCTTGAACTCCTGGGCTCAAGTGATGCTCCTGTCTTGGCCTCCCAAAGTGCTGGGATTACAGGTGTGAGCCACTGCACCTGGTCTTGTTTTTGTTTTTCTTGTATGCAACAAAGACAAGAATTCCTTCTTTGGGGGATAGTTGGGAGGATTAAAGAGGATATATGTAAAGTAGCTAGTGCCAGACACATTAGCAAATACTTACTAAATGGTAAACTATGTTCTGAATCACTTTCTAAAATATTTCTGCAAATTATATTTTGTTAACTCTTAAATGCAGCATAAATTGAAATAGGGCTTTGAGAGTGAGGCCATGTTCTTGAGAGGTGACAATAGCCCAAACTGGGTAACTATTCCCCGAACTGATCTAATTAAAGACTGGTTTATCCAGACCTTCTTCCCTCTCTCTCTTCCTTCTTCCTTCTCTACTATTTTATCCTATTTTCTTTCTTTAATGTTAATTGGGAGTCTATTTTGTGCCATGCTCTAGGCTACTTGCTGAGAGAGACACATGGCATAAATAAGGTATAATAGTGACTTGATCAAAATGAATTAGATAACTGCTGACAAACTCTAATTTATATATAGGATCTTTTCATCATGTGCACATTGACTAGGATATTTTCCATTAAATGGGAGATTTTGATTAAACCCCACCTGTGTAGGTGTATGTCAATATATGAGTAGAAAAATTATCAAGGGATCTTTTTAGATATGAAGGGATGGAGCAGCCCAGGGATGTAGTTTTGTCTGTTTCCTATCTCTTGATGTCTCTCTTTTCCCTGTTCCTACTTGGTTTTTAACAAAGCGATGCTGAAGAAGGACCTAGAAATCAGGGAAAAGCATCTTAAAAGTAAGAACATAAACAAGGTGTTCCCACGGGCATATTTAAGGCGACTGATTTCCTACTCCATCATCACAGAGGGGTCACAGATCTCTTGGTTGGCACATTTTAGGGGATCTTGGGTCCTTGAAACTTTGTTGTGCCATTTTGTTGCAACTGAATTAGGGTAGGGATTTTGATTCAAGCTCAGATGTGGAGAAAAGAGAAAGAGAGATTCAAAGAGACTGTACATAGCATGCGAAAGAATGGGGAGATGGAATCTAGCTTATCGAAAAGACATATCAAGAGTGTCTAGAGTGAAGCTGAAGAAGGAGAAGTAGAGATTATGAATGAAATTGTTATGCTCAGTGAACCTTTGGAAGAAATCGAGAGACTTAATAACATTATTCCTCCCTCCCTCTTTAGGTTCTACCACTGTGTGCATGCATTTTAGTAGCTGCTTCCAATTGACATTTATTGTGCATTTGTCAGTGCTAAGTATTTTTCATGGATTACTTCACTGAATTTATTCAATAGTCTTGAGGTCTGTTGTACAATTATCCCCATTTTACACATGATGAAACTAAGGTTTGGCGATCTTAGTTAATTTGTCTAAGGGCAGTCAATTATTGAAAAGTGGAGCTAAGATTCAAACCCTAGCAGATTAACTCCAGAATTGTGCCCTTAACCCTTCTGAGTGGCAGCAGAGTTTGGTTCTAGTTCTGGCATTACAGTAACTACTTGGGAAACTTCATGCAAGTCCTGAACCTGAGCTCCCTATATTTGTAGTATCTGGAGATCTCAACTGCCTTTTAGTGTTATTGTGAAACTGTAGATGCCAAAGTGCTTTGAAGAAAGTCAATTTATTACCAAGGTAGAAAATATGATTATTATTTCCTGACCCACTTACTTGTAGAGGTCCTCTATTGTGGTATGTCTGGCTCCTTCTCCAAAACCTACATTTGCCCAGTAGGGTGGGGTTCCACGAGCTAAATTTGTGCTACATGATTCTCCAAACCCCCATTCCCTGACTGATGAGACCAAGGTGGACATCTGGCCTACCGTGGGCTAATGAGATTCTCTCTACTAGAAATTTGGAATTGGACCTGAGTGATTTTAGTTCAGTCTAAGCTGTTTCTTTAAAAAGAAATATAAACTTAGAAACTGTTATTTGTATGGACAAAAGAGATAAAATTCCATCTGAAAATAAAGAATAATATAATAGACATGCAGAAAGACACAGAGAGACATAGAAAGTAGCAGAGATGAGAGATGAGGATGAGAATTGTCCAGTTTCCTGACAGTCTTCCAGTTCTTAGCTCTGGGTTCTGCCCTGGGAAGACACATTTTTAGTGTCTTTTCAATTATTTTCAGTTTTGGCCTAAGCTAGCTCAATACAATTTGAAGCCAATCAAATATGTAATAAAAATGTTGTGTTTTGGCTGATGAATATCCTTTCCCCTGCTTTTGGAAATAGGAAGCTGATTTTCTTTGCAGAGTCGAGTTGCAGTCAAAGAGCTTGAGCTCTCTCCTGGAACTTTGCATCTGGGACAGAGTAATGCACGGTTAGGTAAAACTCCCCACTAACGGCAACTCACGGATGCTATTCTTTGGTATCAGACATCTAGAACACCGGCTCTGCCCTAGATTCTGCTCTTTCTAGAGGCTGTTTCTTCAGGTCTCATCAGGTTTATGAGCTACTGGATATCCTTCCACAGACTGTTTTTTTCTCCCTGATGAAGTTAGAGTTAGTTTCTGTTACTTGCAACCCAAATATTCTAATGCGGACAGACATTGGTACCAGAAATAAGGTGCAAAGAACAGACTTTAGGGATACAAGGATTAGTTCGCTTTAGCCAGTTTGAATTGTGTTTTCTGTCACTAGGAAGTAGAAGACTCTTAACTGATATGGTTACATCACTATAAGACCACTGGACCTGTCCATTCACACATATCACATTATTTGGTTTCAATTCATTTTTCTTCTTGGTTTTAGGAAACACAGCACATTGTTTTTCTTTGTCTTTCATAATTCATAGGCCATCTCCTAGTCTAAAAATTATTAGTGATACCAGAAGTAGAGTTAAAAGGACCACGCAGGATGTCATAATTTATTGGGAGATTAATTATTAAACTAATAAACACATCAAGCAATTTTATCTTTGTCCTCTTGGATTATTGAGATCAGTGTTACAATAACTTTCATTAAGCACTGTCTGGAAACAAACTATAGAAGCATAACTATATATGTTAATGTAGCCATCTATAGGTGTGGCCAGCAATAAATAAAATGATTGTGAGACCCTAATACGTAGCTTATTTCCATGGTTACTATCTCGCCAACGCAAGATTCACAGTCGAATCAGAGAAGCAATCTTTTTTCCCTTCTTAAGTGTCTTCCCAGATTGAATTTCAGAAAGCTGTAGAAATACAGGTTAATCTTGAAGGAAAGGGTTATTTTTAGGGTTTGCTAAAGAATGTTCTTCCTTTAGCAAACAGTGCTGAGCCTTCTATTCTTTGATAACTGCTGCTTTTTGCTGCCATTATAGCTTATGTCTTTCTCAGACACAGCTTCTCTCTTTGGAATAACACAAGTTCTTATACTTATAAATTAAGAATCCAATTTAGCGTCCCTGCTAACTGTCAGATTTTTCTCCTCCCATAAAAGCCATACACTTGATGATAATATTTGACTTTATTCAATTAATACAGTGTAGCTTTTCTGAGGTTATCAAGAAACTAAACTGGGAGCATGGAGGAAATTTAAAAATTACCATATCTATTGTAAGTACTTTTTTTACACCATGAATTTCTTTTTGCATCCCACTCGGTCTGTGTATTTTTCTCTAATCAATTGGGTGTATTCTAACTTCATGTGGTTTGAACAATGTTTCCTTCCCAGGAACTTGTATGCCATCGAATATTCCTTTTAACTTCTGGCAGGCTTCGGCCTTAGAGTTTAGATTTTATATTTGCTTCTGGCTTAGAGTTTCGACTGGACCGTCATCTAAGCAGCAGCTGCGAATACCTGCTGGGTTCTTATTAAGAACTCTGTAATTGGCGGCATTAAAGATGATGGATTCTGACAATAAAAAACTTGAAGGCCAAAATATCATCTTGCACCTGAAGTGAGAAATCACCTTTTTGTTTGGCCTAGTTTTGGAGGCAGAAATTTTCCAGATGACTTCTGAGATGTTTTTCTTATTCATTGGACCGGCAAACAGATGTGGGAGGCAAAGCATAGAGGGAAACGTACTCACCACAGAAGTGTTTAAGCTGGACATAACGGGGCTGTGGACAGCCATGCACTTGTTGGGTGGCTGTTTGCAAGCTGACATCAGTAACAAGACTTCTTTGGGATCTGTTGCAACTTTGACGTCAGACAGCCCTTTTGCCCAAGCTGATGAACCGACCAACCACAAGAACGAAAAGACTACAGTGACGATGAAGTCCTACGGAAACAAACAGAAAGAAAAAACAGTGAAAGAAAACGTGAGTTCTAGAAAGAAATTGATTAGTTTATATAACTATTTTGTTTGCCTCTTGGAAAATTCTAAGATCCCATAGAATCAGAAGCAGGGAAGACATTTTGAAAAAACAAACAAAAGAAAGCTTTGTGATATCATATCTATATTTCTATAAACTAAATCATAATAGCAATATTTATTGAATGCTCACTATGTCCAAGGAATGAAGCTAAGGACTAATTGTTCATCTAATTGTTCCTACAGCATCCATGCAAGAAATGCCACATCATCCTATTTGCAGATGGCAAATGAACATGGGGAATGGTTGAACAACTTGTCTGAGACTCCACAATTGGCGATGGCTTCAGGATTTAAACCCAGGAAACCTGACCACTGAGTCCATGCTCTTAACCACCATGCCACCGGGATTCCGAACATTTAGATAGATTTGGCAATTGTTAAAGACTCCTGGGCGGCAATGTTCTTCACTTGTTCATGTGTTCACTTAGCAAATCTGTGTGTTATTATCTATTGTATACCTGGAATTGTGTTAAGTGGAAAACAATAATAGCCATAATGTTTTGAGTGCCACTATGGGTGAGAGGCTTTATATGAAATTATCCTGACAATAATCATGTTAGACAATACTTTTAATGTCCATTTTAAAGATGAGGAAAGTGAGGCCCAGAGTTACAAGGTAACACATAGAAAGTGGCAGAGCCGGAATTCACACCCAGGGCTGTCTGACTCTGAAAACCACCTGCTGTGAGTGTAGGGAAGAGAAACTTCTTTATTCATATCAAACAAAATGTCTATAATGTAAGGGTGGCTATTTTAGAGAACATCCCCAGACCTCTGATGATGGGGGACTACTTCTCACGTCCTCCCTTATGACTCAGAGGTGGTGGCAGGTGGGAGTCACTGTCCAAGACTTAAACAGACCATGTTAGAACACAGTAGGATGATTTTTCAGATCGGTTGTATTTATGTTTGACTGCTGGAAAAATGTTTCATGCTGCTTACCTGAAATAATAAAAACACTGACCTGTAAAAACAACGAGTAAATATGATGTGCCAGCAGAAATAGGCTGTTCTTTTATTCTAAATAATAACCCCCTCAAGTAGAAAACTTGGCATGTGTTTCTTTCCAACCCAAGGGTAGGGCACATCTGCCTTGCTCTGGTTACCTTGCCCTCCTGGTGCGACTGAATTCTTTTTCATCAAGATCTCACGATCTACACTGAGGGGACTTTTACATTCTAGAGATGCGGTTGTGCCTGACATTTGTTATGTGTGGCCTTTATGGAGAGAGTTCTGGAGTGTCCCACTACTAAGAGTGGCTGAATCTTCTGAAAATTTGGTCTCATTCCATCCAGTGGCTGTTGTGAATTATGTAACTTATCTGTTTACCTTTGCCATGTTGGTTCTAGAATATTTAGGGCCAATGTTTGACCCATTCATAGGAGTTTTTATGGCATGGGTATTTTAACTCTGTTCCTTATTTTGTTTTATATACCCATTCTTCCTTTTCCTTCTCATTTTCAATTAATTCCATCTTGAGAAGTTTTACCTATCCTTGCAAGCCATCTTAAATCCTTTCTGGAGTAAGGCAGAGGTATAAACAAACAAGCAAACAAATACCCTCTCTACAGCTGCCTCAAAATTAATAAGAACATTTGGTATAAAGAAACTCACATGTTTGGGTTCAAATTAGATATTGGAGAAACGGTTATGAATAAATAAATCATTAACTGTGTGAAATCACAACTTTTTGTTCATGTTCATTCTGGTATCTTCACTGGTTCATTCATTCAAATAGTAATTTTTGAGTAATGTGGCAGGTATTGAGGGACTGTACTAGCATGGCCTAATCAGAAGGCTGGAAGTTAAATTGAATATAGAATAGCTTTCTCATTCATGTCATTTGATGACATGTTAATGGAGAGTTAAATGGCTTACCCTTGGGAAGTGACTTACTTCTGATGGTACAGATAATATGGTTGTTTACAAGTACTACCCCTTGTCTGTCTAACAGATATAGTGCAGACATGGAAGACAAATTTGTAACATTTACTGCTAGGCTATCATGGTGCATATATTAACCCTTTGAAGATACCTTCTGCTGGCTTTGCTTGTGCTATTTATTCTCATAGAGTGGAGAGGCCGACATTCCAAAGGTGCTTCAATGCTTCCAGAAAGCTCTCATGCTTGTGTTCAATGTGGTCCTCCATAAAATCCCAAGAAGTGGTCGGAGGAGGCATTATTAGCTCCATATTACGGAAGAAACTATAGCCAAGAGGGTTAAGTAATCTATTTCCCCATGGCTCATTGAATGGTTTGTAAATGTTCTCGGAGCTCTTGGTCTCATCCTGCACCTAGAGAACTTTGGCATGCCGTCTGGATGCGTTCCTGCGATGTGTTTTAAGTATCTGTTCAGCGAACCAAGAAACAGCTTCCTTAACGGAGGGAGCAGCCTGGCTTAATGTTGGCTGAGTGATTTGCTTCTGTCTAGTTTGTTGGGAGTGTTTTGTTGCCCTCACTTCTCATAAGTTGCTGTTAGCAAACTCACTGTTTATTGAATGTAATTTAATATAATAAAGCTACTGGTCCTGAATTACTCCAGGGCATACAAGAGGGATTCATCTTTGGTGACAGAAAACAATATTTCAGAACCAGGTAAACCTGTCTCCATCTGTTTTTGATAGTGGCACACTGCAGCTCCATTGGATATTGGTAAACATAACCAATTATTCCATTTTTATCTATTAGCAAATATTGCCAATATTTAAATGCAATGACCTTGTATTACCTCATTTCCCTACTTGATGGCTTTGTTTATTTTCTGTTCCTGACACTTATACTGAGAGGCTGTACCAGAAACTGGATCATCTAAAAGGCCAACCTCATCCTCAGTGTAAGTGGATTCACTTTGTTAATTTCACCTTCTGGGAACCCTGGAATGACGCTGTGAATCCGGAAACAAGCCGTGAGCTGGCAGCTCCGCTGAGGGCAGTGCTTTGGACTTGGAAGAGAAAAGAGCTAACGCTGGCTAGGTGGAACAACTGTTCTGTCCACTCATGTGGTTGTTTCATTATTTCACTTGAAGTACTAACAATAATGACATCCGCCTTGTAGAGAGTGCCTATGGTTTTCAACGTGCTATCGCAGAAGACGATTTGATCTTCACAACAGCTGCCTGAGGGTGAATATAATGATATCCGTTTCATAGATGAGGCAGTTACACATAGGGAAGGGAAGTGATGTGTCCCAGCTGTTACAAGTAATTGAGATTCGAATTCAGGACATTTGGGCTCCCTGTGTAGTGACTAGTTTTTCATTATGCCCAGGATTTCTGAAATTTGGGAATTAGGGTTCCTACTATGATGGGAACACAGACAGCAGTAAGTAACATTGAGCTACATAGGAAGAAAGGCATTTTCCTTTACAATTTTTCTTTCAATCTGAATAGCAAAGGAGAAAGTCTGAGTGGGTGCTAATTTGTCTCCCACACCTACCTAACAAGTGCTAATCTCTTCGTTTTGTTAATCAAAGAAAACTGGCCCCAGGCTCAGAGCCTTCAGGCAAGCAATGGTATTTGGTTGGCATACAGCACTGTTGATTTTCCACTGGTCCGTTTATATGTTTATCTTTTATGTCGAATAATACTGGATTTCTATAACCAGCAATGGTACAGGGTTTTATTCAAAAATACACTTATTTAAGTTTAAGGAAATGATTCAATTTAAAGAAAAAGAGTGAATAATTTGAGGCCCAGGTAATAAGAGGAGGGAATGAGAGTGAAGTTTGGAAAGGACTGAATGAGACCCTAACCCAGTGCCGTCTAATAGAAATCTCATGCAAGCCACGGATGTGAGCAACATAGGTAATTTTATGTTTTATGAGAGACACATTTTTTGAAAAAGCAAAAAGAAACTGGTTTCATATATTAATATATATATCAATAGAATAAACCCCAATATAGCAAAAATATTACCATTTTATATAATCAATCTAAAAATTAATAAGATGTTTTACTTTTTTGGTACTAAGTCTGAAATGTGATGGGTATTTTATACCTACAGTGTATCTTAATTCCTATTAGCCACATTTCAATGCTCAATAGCCACATGTTGCTTGAGCTATCTTATTAGACAGCACTGTTTTGTTTTTTGTGTTTTTTTTTTGAGACAGAGTCTCACTCTGTTGCCCTGGCTAGAGTGCCATGGCATCAGCCTAGCTCATAGCAACCTCAAACTCCTGAGCTCAAGCAATCCTACTGCCTCAGCCTCCCAAGTAGTTGGGACTACAGGCATGCACCACCATGCCCGGCTAATTTTTTCTATATATATGTTTAGTTGTCCAGCTAATTTGTTTCTATTTTTAGTAGAGGTGGGGTATCACTCTTGCTCAGGCTGGTCTTGAATGATCCACCCGCCTTGGCCTCCCAGAGTGCTAGGATTACAGGCATGAGCCACTGCGCCCGGCCAGACAGCACTGTTCTAATTCACAATTAACAAACGGAAGCACATCTATATCCACTGTCATGTGAGTGATGTCCCTTCTCCCATTTTGAGTCATTGATGTCACACTTTCTTTTGGTACTTTGGTCTGAGATGGTCCCGGTAGCCATCCACAGCTTAGCTTTGACAAGGCCAGCATGCCTCACACATCCCTCTTGGCCTGTAGGGTCCCATCGGTGGGTTGATATGGTCACCCGGTTTATTGCTGTAGTGGCTTAATGCAGATCTAAAGGCAGATCAGTGTGACCCACGGGAGGCCTGGGGACCTCGGTGTTGGCAGCCCAGTGAGGAGGATGACAGAGGGGAGGAGCAGAAGCAAGAAGTGGGAAGAGGAGGAAAGGGGAGAGGAAAGGGGAGAATAAGGAAGAGCAGGGAGACGGGGAAGACAAAGTGGATGGGGAGGAGTAAGGGAAGGAGAAGGGGGGTCAAAGGAGGAAGATAGTGGGGAGAGGAGCAAGGGAGGGAATGGGGGATGAAGAAGGGAGGAAGAGGAAGTAGAGGAGGAAGAGGAGAAGGAGGCACTGTCTGAGAGGAGAAAGAGAGGGAGAAGAGGGGTAGAAGGAGGAAGGAGAGACGTGGCAGACTCAGAGGTCCCAGCACTATCAAGCGCATGTGTGTGTGCTGAGTGCTTTCGTGTGCACCACTTCCCTTTACTTTTACAACAGCTCCATGATGTAGTTATTAATATTATTCTTATTTTATGAGTCAGAAAACAAACCCAGTTTCTGTGGGTATATAAAGTGATTTTAGACCAGGTTTGGAGTTTTTGGTCCCAGGAGACACGTCCCTCCTCTTCCTGACATTGAGCGTGCTTGGACAAATCCTACGAATCCCTTGGACTTTATAATCTTTAATGACAAATCCCCTGGCGAAGTGGCTTAAGCCTGCTGGCTGAGCGCCGGTCCCCACGGAAAGCCGGGACTTGGAGATCAGGCCTGGCGTTTCAAATGCGCAAAGGCGATTCCACTGGGGCCAGGGCGGTCAAGCCATCGAGTTTGTTAATCTTTATTAGAGAGGAGAAACAGGAAGCCAGAGAGTTTCTAATCAGAGCCAAACAGCCAGCTCTGTGGAGCTTTGGATGTGAGCCACTGTCCTTACGTTTTGGGAGAGGACTTCCCACTCTGTTTGTTTTTTTTTTGCTGAGTATCTGACAGCTAATCAGCCCCGGTCTCAGCTGCTTCACTCACAAAGCACTTACCTGGAAAAGCCCATCGCAATCGCCTCTGCTTCACACCCCACCTATAGTTTTTCTTTTTAACACTCAAGAGCTGGAGGCTCCCCAATTATTCCTTAGTGGGGATCTCTGTGTCTCCTCCAAGCAGGGTTTTCTCTGAGCTCAGCTAGAGCTCCCTGGAGGCAAGAGGCCCACAGAAATGGTAAGGGACAGAAACACCAGGCTGCCTATTTTCTCAATGTTGTTATAGCTGGAACAAAACTTTAATTATTATTATTTTTAATTTGGGTGGTAAGCAATTTCTATATTATTCTTTTTTTCTTTTTGTTCTTTTTTTAAAATTTTTTTCTCCCTTCATGTAGTTCCAGAACAATTTCTAAACAGTTGATTTTGTTCAAGAAGATGATGGTAATGATTGCTGGTGGTGATGATGGTGATGGTGGTGACCATGGTAATGGTGACGACGATGAGAGCTGCTAACACTCAGAGAACACTTGTTTGTGCTTTCCATATATTTATTTGCTCATTTAACCTCCCAACAACCGTGATGGGGTAGGTACTATTATTACCCCATTTTACAGATATGATAGATTACTTAAATCCAGCTTGAAAAATACAGAGACAGGATCTGGACCCTGGGAGTTTGGCTCTATAATCTGTGTTCTTAATTTCTTATAAGATTAAGTATAATCTATAATCTTATAATAGATTATAATTTTATAATTATATGAATTTTATAACTTTTACATATAATTATATATACTATATTATATATAATATATAATAAATATAATTTATATATATAATTTTATAATTTTTATAATATTTTATAATTAAATGAATGATCTATGGAATGCACAGTGTCTGATACATAGTAACTGCTCC
>VBSM01002035.1:21606335-21624019 GCA_008086735.1 Cheirogaleus medius | reverse complement strand
AGTAATTACTTTAAGCCAAACTCTTGCAATATTCACTGAACATGGGATGGTGTTTATTATATACTCATTCTTAGAGCATTCTGTCAGTCTTGTAAGGTAAGTTACATTTTAAAACTTACTTTACATTAATGTGAAAAAAATCTAAAGCCTCACGGTTTGACCTGAGATCTTACAATGGCTCAGAACATTCTGTCACAGAAATCTAGGCAGGAGATTGGCTTTAAATCCACACTCTAAGGAACATGACAAAATGATATAAACTGATATGACATTTCAATTCTGCAATCATGTACCATTCAGGTGGCCGTTTCTGCTTTCGGAGAACTGATATTTATTCTTCTGTACAAGAAGGCACTTACTATAGTGGCATATGGTAGCTGGCTGATTTCTTTGGCCCAATTTTCTCACTATTATGTCATTCAGCATCATTAACAATTATGTCACTTCTAAAGACATTTAGATTCTCATTTTTTCCTTAAAGGTAGGTAATCTTGTCACACACATTTAGTAGAAAAAATATTTTTAAAAATAGCCTTTGATCAACTTGGCCCCAGTCTGCCTGAAACTGCTCACAACTGCTGTGAACATATAAGAATCAATCCGGGTAATCTCTGATTTATAATACACATTGATCCTGGCAACCTTTAAAGCTTGTTTTCCCTCATTGGTGTCTTCTATGTGCTAGAGAAATAAATGGCACTGCAAGGAGAACTCTCCAGTAGTTCTAGCACCATCAATACTTGGCAATCATTCCATAATTCCACATGGATTCTGGAGGCAAATAAAAACCCTCTCTGACAGTCAAATGACCAGAAGAGCCTGGGGGGTTACTGGGTGTGGTTTATATATTTCCAGAGTAACACGATATAGGAGCTGTCCATGGTGATAAACCAATTTGTCTTACCTACCTCCACCCCACTAACTTCCATAGCATATTGTCTACCAGGATCTTGGGGCCTCTTACATGGTGGTTATGAATCTGGGCTCTGGATTTGGATCCAAACTTTATACCCTCTGCCTGTTAATGATGTGACCTGGGATAGTTGGTAACTTCTCCAAGCTTCCCTTTCATCATCTGTAAATGTGACTCATAGTATAATTTAGGGTTGTTGTGAATATTAAATAGGCTCAACACATAGAAAAAACCCAATCAATATCAGTTAATGTTATTGTTATTATTATCACTGATATCTTCCTTGTCACTTCCCTACATGTTGCTCTTATTTGTGCGTGATGTATGATGTCACGTCCTAGGAGACCATAAATCAGGATGGGAGTTTGTTAATTTTTGCACGTGAACTAGCCTAGAAGGACACCTGACTTCCTAAAACTGCTTGAATTAGCTCCTGTCTGCATAATACGGTAACTTTTTTGTTTCATATTAAAAGTTTGAGTTGGAAGAGTCCCAAATTACAGAATTAAAACAGAAAAGCGTGTGTTTGGTTAAAAACAAAACAACAACAACAAAGAATAGATGACAACCGAAACAAAATTGCCCAAGTAATGATCAGTAGCCATCTTTCTGAATAAGTAGGATTGATTAAAAACATGCACAATTATTATTAACATCTGAACAAATGCTTTTCTAATATTTGAAAGTTTTCCTAAATATGAACCATCCTCTGGAGATCTTGCTCATACCGTGAATTTGCTTAAACCTGCTCTTCACAAATGGTAAAATAGCACAGCCTCACTTCCCCAATCACAGCCTTAGCGTGGTAGGATTTGAATTGATAAGCTTTGCTATTTGCAACCAGCTGCAGTGACATCCTAATGATCCATATGCAGTCTGATTTTGTGACTCCTATGACTCAGGCCCATTTTTAAATTAACTTTTTTCTTCTAAGTAATGATCACTTAAGTTTTTTAATATCACAGAAGTTTCATCTAGGAGCCTTTCCTTTTTTATTACTAGAATTATCTCTCTCCCTGCTCCCTGCCCCAACCCCAACGATGTAATAAAATGAAACCTATCCACTGTATTACACAATGCAGGATTTCATTATATCCTGCTTGCTGGGAAAGACTATTTACACAGAGATGAAGTAGCACACCTTTACAGGATGATTTCATAAGAGTAGAATGTTGTTTTATATAATCAAACAGATTTTTCCCCCACTTTATGGACAAGCTAGCTGCATCACTTTCTTCTGTCTGGAAGTCAGGATATTTCCTTGGACTTTAGAATTTTAGAATGTCTACATGTACCTAGGAATTTACGTATGCATGTTGGTTTTATGGTATTTGCATAGCAATCTCTTTTGCGTACCTATCTGTATGTCATGCGAGGGATGAGCCAAAGTTAGTTGACTCAGTTAAAGATATTTTAAAACCATTAAGACTATTAGTTCCAATTTGAGACGAAAAAAAGGACATCTGCATGAAGGTTTAAATTCTGCTTCGTTGCTCTTCTTTTCCTAAGTTAACATTTTAAAGTGCTGCAAATCTGAACTTTTCTAGTCCCTTCAAACTTAACAACAAAATTCTAAAACCAGGATTTTCTCCCCATTACAATTTTCTCTCCCTTCACAATTTGTTTATTTTAAGGTTTGGGTCTCCATAATATATAGATTAGAAGAGGGATTTGAAAAATTAATTTTATTCCCATACTCCCTAAAAGAATTTTGAAAACTATGTTCCTACTTGCATAAAGCTGACATCTAATTTTGTTTTTATTAAAATTGAAAATAGTTGCAAAAAATGTAATTTCTGGCTTATTGTAAGTATTGCTATTTAAAGCTATAACTATTATATTAATTTTAAATGTATCCAATGGAATAGTTACTTGATATTCTCTATCATCCATTAAAAATTTAATTAACAGGTCTTCTTTAACAGTTGGAAATTTTACATCTTCCTTTTGTTCTCTTTGAACTTGTATTTTAATTATACTTTCTTCATAAGCTTATAGCCTAATGTAAACTATTTTGGAGAAAAACATTTTATTGATTACCCTATTATATTTCTTAGCAATAAAAATATGTACACAAATTTAAATTATATTTAATTACTTGTGACTCTAAGGCTTTAAGTATTAAATTTCTTTGGGGTTGAGTGCTCATTACAAGTATTATTAATACACAATTGTCCAAAACAACAACATAAATATATTATACATTTAAAAAGTGATTATCCAATTTAAAAAGTAAAAATGTTATTGAAAATGTATGATTCTTGGATGGATGGGCTGTTTAAGTTCATTTTGTGTTGCTGTGGCGGGATACCTGAGACTGAGTAGTTTGTAAAGGAAAGAGGTTATTTAGCTCCTGGTTCTGCAGGAGGGGAAGTTCAAGGTTGGGTGGCCATAGCTAGCACTTACGGTGAAGGCTCCATGCTGTGTCAAGTCATGATGGAGACATGGAAAAAGAAATGGGCAGGTGGGGAAAGAGATAGGGGAAAAGATGCTGACCGACTTTATAACAGCCCCCTCTCCCAAGAACTAATCCAGCCTCTTAAGAGAGACATTAATCCATCTTAATGATATCCTCACCTCTTTAAGTCACTGCTTCCTAACACTTCCACATCGGGGACCAAGCCTCAACATGACCTTTGGTGGGGACAAACCATATTCAGACCATAGCTCTCTTGCTCTATTTTTAACATGCTTTTGATAAATATTAATTATTTATAGAATGGGACATGATTCAGCATGAATTTTATTTCCATTCTTCATCTTATGGATGTAAATGCTGAGAAATCTTGCTTGCATAAATGAGTAGATGAGAATAGATGGACTTGTATTATAGCAATGTCATTAATTTAAATTCTTTCTGAGTTACATGTCTGAGATCACATAGTAATCTTTCATCAAAAATTATTTTTGATGCTATATCAACTGATGAGTAGATTAGGACTTTTAATTTTATTGAAAGCAAAGACTTGGAAACCTCCTTATATCTGAAAGGGTACATTACCCAGACATCAGAATCACTCACTTTTGTCAACACCAGTATTTCAAATGGCCCTTTTTTTTTAAGTGCCTCAAATGTTTTGTATTCTACCACTATGTGGTAAGATTTGGATTGGCAAAGAAGGATGCATTTCTTTTGTGAAATTGGAGTAGGTGATTAAGAAAGAAGACAGCAAAATATTTGGTCATGCAGGGGATTCTCAGGAAGATAGATTTTAGGCAAATATGCATGTGAAGGCTGAGAAAATTTAAAGTTTATTTCCTTAAAATTACCCAGGTAAACTATAGTCCGGCCCTCCAACGGTCCGAGGGACAGTGAACGGGTCCCCTGTTTAAAAAGTTTGAGGACCCCTGCCTAGGTCTATGTGTGCCCATGTTTGGAAATCTTGGGCTATATTGATTTCACCCATATGAGTCCTCAGACGATTATATAAGGCAACAGAAAGTAAGGTCAGGGCTGGGGTTGGTTGTGGAAAGAGAGATCCAGAGCTGAAGAACTCCATTTCAAACTTAACAGTTCTATGCCCATTCTATCACATACTAAGAGAACAACACGTTCCAAATAAGCACAAGTCCCATTGTCTAAATAATCAGTGAGAAAAATGGTTGACTAACTTCATAATGCTGCAATTATAAATAAATCTGCAGCAAGCCTCACTACTCTCTCCTTGATCTCATGAGATTTCCAGCCATTTATTTCAGAGAGGTTTCTTGCTAGTCCTATGACACTTTCCTAGTCCAGAAGCACAAGAGATTGACAGCCATCACGTGTGTGTTGTCTATTCAAGAGATTTGGATAAAAAAGAATGTGATTTCCTTTCAAATACCTACCCTGAAGGCTCAGATAACTCCAAGTCCTTCAAGCATTAGTGAAAGAAATCAGAAGAGACAGAAAAAGTTATTTCAAGAAGAAAAGCACTTACAATGAGTGGGCCTCTGTTGTTTTCCCGGTACTTGTTCTGGAAGAAAATGTAAACGACAGTGGCAGCCAAAGAGTAGAGGAAGGCGAAGACAGCGACGGTGACGAAGAACTCTGCCGAGGATGAGGAGTCACCAATCAATGCCAGCTTCTGCCGTTCCTTTCCCTCACAGGTAGGCACCTCAAACGTCACCTGGTGCAACCTAAATCACCAGATTTAAGGAGACATTCTTTAAATACCATGGAGACACAATAGATGGCTTGTGTCTACATCTTCCAAAGCAAAATGAGATGTGCCTTGGAAGTTTTATGACATGCCTAGGTGACAAATTCATTAAGGAATTTACAGAGATTATAGTTAGAAACATGGAAATAAATATTGCCGTGGAACATCATTCAGCTGGTTATCATGGAGAGAGGGGAGGAGGAGGGAAAAGGGAACCTGAAATGATGACAAATCAGGCTACGACATCCCCCTGCTTAAAGTCTCCTGTGCTTTTTCTCTTTAACATGGCCCAGAAGGCACGACTCCCTAGCTGTGTGTTCAGCCTCTTTCCCTTCTACTCTGTTCTCCATCATCCTGGTCCAACCACATCGGCCTGCTGTCTGTTTCTCAGTTATGCCAAACACAGAACTGTCTTAGGGTCTTGTCATAGACTGTCCCTTTTCCTAAATTGCTCTGCCCCCTGACATTTCCCATGGCTGCCTTGTTAACATTCAGGTGCCAGCTCAAACATCTGCTGGGAGGGCCTGTTCCTGCACTGATCTAAATAAAGTAGCTCCTTCCTTAGACATTCTCAATCACATCACCTTGTTTAATGTCCTTCATAGCACCCATCACCAGGTAGAGCTGTCTTGGTAATGAATTTGATTGCTTGTTTTGCCCTGGCCCCCTCAGCTGTGAATAATGTATCTCCATGATGGAGGGAATCTTAGTTTTCTTTTTCTCTGTGTATCCCAAATGCCTGACATTTTTAGGCACTCGGTACATATTACTTGGATAAATGAATGTACATTCTCAATTCTGTAAAATGACCAACAGATCCTAATTCTATTATATATATATTATAACTTTATATATATATATATATATTATAACTTTATAACTTCTGTTTGGTAAGTTCTGTCAGGATAGCATCCAGGCTTAATATATTACTTGATAGAGACAAATAAGATGTTTGGGCAATACTTTCCGCTCGGTAAATGTCACCTAAAGAAGATGTGGTATATCCAATATGGCAGCTTGCGGTGTGAACTAGAACTAAGTGCTGAACTGTAATTTAATATAGGAGCCAAAATTCTTCTTCAGAAATAACTATTAGGGAGGCCTTTGAAAATAGACATGACTGAGGCTTATGCATGACCATAAAGTGCCATTTGGAAAATTATCATAAAAGTAACAGTGGTAAGAAAGCATGGATGAACCTGGTAAATTTCAACTTATGATTAGGAAGCATTTTTCTTACTAAGCAAAACTTGATCCCTTTAACACAGATTTGTTGTGCACATCCTCTTCCAATTTAGATAATAATGATTATAATAAGATAATCATAGCAACTAACATATTGGGTCATTTCTTATGTGCCAAATATTGTATTCTGTATGCATTAATTAATTTATTGCCTACACCAAGCCCTATAATATAGGCCCTTTATTCTTCCATCCCCCTCGGCAGATGGGGAAACTAATTTGTTCCAGGCCAAATAGTAAATGTTGGGCCAGGCATTTAAATTTCTGTCTACTTTAGAACCTGATTTTTTAAACTTTGAAATTGGCCTGTTTATGTTAAATAATGAGGACATTAACTAGGACGAATGTTGTTTTCCATGTGAAGCTCATGGACCACTGGCATTAGAATCACTGGGGACTTTGTTAAAAATACATATTCCTGGGACCCCACCAAGACCTAGGGAATTGAAATCTCTAGATTTATCGCCTAGTTGACATAGGGAAAGGAGGAGAATCAGTCCCCTTAAGTTCCTTTTCTCTCAAAAAGTATTCCTTTTTGTTTACTGCTTAACTTAGCAAAGAACTATATACACAGTCCATTTGATTTTGCTTATGGATACTAAACTTCCTCACAGATAGTCTTCTTCTTAACAAACACAAAGGTGTACAGCTTCTGTAAAATTCAGGAAAATTGAAGCATTCATTATGGTTAGATTATAGAACCCCTTTTCTGCCCTTGCCAATGATATTAAAATACTCCCCAATAGTTGGGTCTGTGGGAATGCTGAAAAATAAAATCGATTTAAAAGGTAATCATGTCAATTATTCTGATACAGGTGATTTTCAGATAATGTACACTTTTCCTCATTTTTAAAAAATGTGTCATTCATTGAACACATTTTAAGCAAACAACTTTATAGTTTACACAATGGCTAGGTGCTGAGGATAGAGTCGGGTACAAAAAAAAGATGGGATGGTGCCTGCCCATATTGAACTTCAAGTTTAGGATAAAAAGACGGGTTTTCTGGGAGGAGCCCTAGATTAGTCAGATGTGGGGTGGTCAAGGGCCAAGACTTCCTATGGAAGTGATTTTTTGAAACTGTAGCTTTAAAATTGAGTAGATATTACCCAGATCAAAAGCTAAGAAGGTAAACACAATGAGATCCCACTTTACACCCACTAGAATAGTCATAATCAAAAAGATTATAAGATTGGAATAACAAGTGTTGGTCAAGATGTAGGGAAATTGAAACTTTCATACATGGCTGATGTGAATGATAAATGGTGCAACCACTTTGGAAAACAGTCTAGCAGTTCTTCAAACATTTCAACATAGAGTTATCATATGATCTAACAATTCCACCCCTAGATACATACCCAAGAAAAATAACATTTGTCTACACAAAAACTTATACAAGAATGTTCATAGCCATATTATTCATAATAAATAAAAAATAGAAGTAACCTAAATGTCTATTAACTGATGAATGGATAAAATGAAATGTAGCATATCCATATAACAGAATGCTATTTGTCAATAAAAATGAATGAAGTACCGATAAATGTATGACACAGATAAGCTTTGAAAACATTAAGTGAAATAAGCTGGTCACAAAAGACCACACATTATATGATTCCATTTATATGAACTGGTCAGAAATAGGCAAATCTATGGAGACAAAATACAGGTTGGTATTTTCCTAGGGCTGGGGAGATAGATGGGAGAATTGGGGATGATGGCTAAATGGTGTAGGGTTTCTTTTTGGGATAGTGACAGCATTCTAAAATTGATGGTAGTGATGGATGTACAACTGTGAATATGGTGAAAACCATCAAATTATACATTTTAAGTGGATGAATGTACGTGAATTGTATCTCAATAAAGTTGTTAGAAAATAGCTACGAGCCGTGCGTGCCACCTGGGGACTGTACTCGCTTGAAGCTCTGGCGTGGGGGGGGGAGGGGTGGTGGGGGCAATGTATGTAACCCTAACAATATTTGTACCCCCATTATATGATGAAATAAAAAAAAAGAAAGAAAATAGCTACGAAAGAGCATGTACCAAGCTCCTGCATAGGCAGGGGGCATAACACACAGGGGACAGAACGTGGCTTGGGGAACTGGAAGACGGCAGGAAAGGGGATGGTGGTGTAGGATGAGGTGGAGAAGTTGTCAAGCGGCCCCCAGTGTGGGGCCTTGTCAGCCAGGTTATAGATTTATGTCTTTATCCTAAGACAAAGATGGAAAGATTTTCTTAGAATAAACAGCATGTAAAACAAAACATATCACCTGTCACAACTATTTGGAGACATGCATGCTCACTTTCCCGGTACCAGGATGCACCCCAAGATCAGCATGTCCCTAACATGCCAGTATCCTCAGCTAACACACATGTGCTGGGTCTGCAGTCTTTGTGTGTAATGGGGACAGCAAGGAGGGAGAGAATAAAATAATTGATTTCTTCGGTGCTATCAGCTGAACAGCATTATTTTCCCCTTTGCTAACTTACTATGTTGACTTACAGAATTTTTTAATTGTGTTTATCTTTACAAGGCAAAAAAAAAAAAAGAATTCACTGTGTTGAATTTTTAGTCAAAAAATCTGTTGTGAAATAATGGAGCAAACAGCTGTATAGTTGTAGAATTTTTTGAAAGAAGGAGATGTTTATATATTAACGATAATTTTTTTTTGGAAAATAAAGAGTGCCTAAAAAAGGAAGAGAAAAATCTGCTGTGTTTATTAATACCAATGATCTACAGCTGGGTGTTTAGCACACCAGCCATATTCGGGTAAAATCAGGAAAGAGAAGGGAAAAGGAAGTGAAGTTCTGAATTAGTGCCTAATCTGTGGAAAGGGTGGGGGATATTTTATTAAAAAAAGAGCACGGCAGCTCAAAATAGTGTGAACATAATTTATGTAACTAAGCATTTTGAATGCTATACATTACTAAACCCACACCCTCAATACACACACACACACACACACACACACACAGAAAGATTCTTTAAGCAGCAGTTTTATATATATGTATAAATGCATATATATTTTATATGTTGGAGGAGAAGAGTTTATACTCAGCATGTGTTTTGCAGCTGTAATAACTTTGGAAGCAAATATTCATTCAGAACATAAACACAGGAAAATAAAACTGTTTTATGCAGATAGAAATGTCAGTCTGTGGAAACTGGAAGATGACGAAGCCACCTCTGATCTTGTGAGGAACTAGTCAGGGAGCCACTGCTGAGGCTGCAAAAGGCACCAAATCCAATCTGTTGACTTCAAATGTCTAATTCTCTTCTTGGGCATCCTGACTCCATCACGAGGTGATTGAATTTTGGTGGGTTTTACTCTATTGTGGCTATCAATGAAAGGCCTCCATTTTAGAGTAGTTCCTTTTTGAAAAAAGAAAACTTACCAACACTTAAATGGAGCCTTTTAAAACATTTCACTGCTGCTTCAATTAAACAAAAGGAACTGCTGAGCACCCGCAGGTTTTAGTTCTGTTTGTAGGACCCGTAATAATATTAAATGTAATTATCCCTTCCGGGAACCGGAGGAAGGCAAGTTGGTGTTGCTTTATTAATAACAGTGTTTATAACAACAACCACCAACATTTTTTTTTGACCTCCAGGTATTGTGCTAAGTGCTTTTTTTTTCAAACAAACATCAAGTAGGTTTATGTGCTAGGTTCTTTACCTACTTGTATCTCACTTGATACTCTTAACCCTCTTAGGTAGGCACTATTACTATTACCATTTTTACAGGTGAGGAAACTGAGTGGCTATGAGCTTGCCCGAGGTCACGTGGAGAGTAGATGGGAGAGATGAGCGTTGAATGTAAGCAGATTAGGAGGCGTTTACACTAGTAACTACTGCACATTTCTGCCTCTCTGCTTGCAAACTTACAGCATCCTTAGATTTCCAGCTGAATGTCTATACAACACTGACCAAGCCAGCTCCCCCATGCCATCTCATCTAGTGGTGGACTGACAGTTCATACTAAGTAGAATTCTCAACCAATATTTGTTCTGCTACTGCCTTGAAGTATGTAAATCAGGCATTGTACAAGGTACCCGGCAATGATAGGGTTGAATCCCTGTAGAAATAGAAAGTCATTGAAAACTTCCTAATTTTCAAAACTTGTCCTGATTTATTCTAACATTTGCCTCAGAACCTAGCAAAGGGCAAAGGAACGTGATTACATCATGTACTGAAATTGTGATCAACGTAGTGTAATTTTTTTTTTAACGGAAAGCGAGACATCTGGTAAAATACAGCACAAATTCATCTTTAGGTAGCACCATACCATAATGGTCATCTGGTAATAAGACTTTTAAATTATTGATAATATCTTTCACCACGTGTGGAAGAAAATAGGACGAAAGCTCCTAACAATTCATTTGGGGTGGCTCAGTACAAGACAGTAATGACATGTCCCAAGGGCAGTGATCTGCCCAAGAGCAAATATGAGACTATCAAGGGTGTTGGGGGACCAGCTGCTGTCTTTGACTTTCTGATAGCTGGACTTAAAGTGGCCAAGAGCAGATCACAGGGCGACTAGCAAATTGTGGTGCTGAGCATGTTTCTCTTTACCTGATCATTTTCTACAGGCCTTGTTTCAGTCCTATTTCCTAGTTGACAGGGACTTTAATCCTTTTGCTTCATTTTCTCCCTCTCTTCCCAATATGAAATATTGGCATTTATCTGGTTTTAGATTGGCTTTTATTTTTTAAAAATATTTTCACAGTTTTATTGATACATAATTGATGTCCAATAAATTGCACATATTTAAACTACAGAATTCAATAAGTTTTGACACATGTATGCATTATGAAACCATCACTGTGTTCACGATCATGAACCTATTCATTGCCTGTATCCCTGCTAGCTGTATTTGTGTGTATATGCATAGTAAGTGTATTTGTGTGCACATTTACATACCCATACATACACTCCCACTTACTCAGCTTATATCATTAGCAATGTAAATCGCTATAAAATCCTGAGAATTTCTCTAGCACTTCCACACACTCTATATCATTTTTTTCTCCCAATAATCCTCCCCATTTTACAGATAAGGACATGGGAGCTCAGTTATCTTTAAAGAATCATCAAAGATCCCCTAGTTGACACAGAAAAGAGGCAAACCCAGCATCTAGGCTTGCTGATAGCCAGCTCTAAGTTGTTTACTTATGACCAAAAGTTCATTTCTAAATTTTCCAAACCACTGATTTTTCCATTATGCTCAAGTCCTTCATTCATTCAATAGTGATTTGTTGCACCCCATGTGCCAGTCATCAGATAGAGACCCTGGGATGGGACGGCAATGAGTTGTGGGCATGGGCGTGGAGGTTATCTAGGAGGTTGAAAAGGACAAATCTCTCTCTGTCACTTCCCTTGGTTCTCTTTCTGTAGGTGAAGCATGGTATTTGGTGATGCTATTTAGGATGATGATGGTGATTTCACTTCTGCTACTACTGGATGCCAATTGCCAAATGACATTTATTGAGCACATACTAGGCCAGGCCAAATGCTTTTACATACCCCACTTAAACCTCCAAATTTAATGAAGTAGTTATTATTAACTTATTGTATTTTTGTCTTAGAAACAAGGAGATGTATTGAAGTAGGGCCTTGAAATGGAGTCTGTTTGACCCTAAAACTCTTAATCTCTCATATAAACAATACAATGCTATTAATTGTTTTTATTGATCCCTTATCTGCTGACTTCTTGCACCATTGAGGGCCTTTCTAATGGCCTTCTAGCAGCTGACTCTCACTTGTCACTTACAGTCATCTCTCCACAGGAGAGTGGTCATGGGATGAGCGTATAGGGACTGTGAGCATTTGTTCCACCACTCCCTTGGCTTATGGGTGATTTCAAACTGGTTCTGAAGACTCACACTGGTTGGAGTCAGGTCTTCCTTTATGCCACCAGTACCTCACAAGATATATTTTTATGCTGTCATCAAAATCTGGGGAGAGAGTCTGCCTTCCCAGAGTGTCAGGGTTTAGGATCTATTTGGAGTAGAAAAGGCAAAAGAGTTCAGGGCGGGGCTTGAGAAGAGGCCTGGGAAATATGCCCATCATGGTGAGAACTGAGAGAAGGCTCCAGCAACGAGACTCAGGTTGTTTAAGTTGGAAACAAGTTTGAAGTCTTCAGCTTGCAAAGGGGAATGGAGAGAACTTTTCTAAAATGCAAGACTCACTCATGGAAAGTGACAAGGATCAATATGCCCGGGCTGCCTCTACTGAGAAAAAGAGTCATTACCAGGCTCTATCCAACATCAAAGCAAGCAGAAATATAAAACAGTCCAGTACACAAACAGCTCTAGGAGAGCCTCAAAGATTCTAATGAGGCTGTTCGTTCCCAGGAAGGTCAGCGGTCACTGAGATGATTATACTTACACTCCCAGCTGTTAGACCTAAGAGATGACCTCAAGCTTCCTTACCTTCGAGTAAATGGCATTGTTTGGGCAGCCAGAATCATTTTTCCCAGACATTTTCTTCCTAACCTTGGTTGAATCAAAAACAGTTTCATTTCTAAGGCTTACAACAAGAGCATGCATTTTCTAAAAATATTTTCTTTAAAAAGAAAATTAAGTGAAAGACAAAATGCTATACTTTTGCTCTTAAACAAAATAGTATTTCTCCCTGATTTGGTTATGTATTAAGTGTCTTAAAGTTTATTGTCTCCATAGGAGGAAATTTTCATTACCTTTTGTCCTCTTTACTTTGTCATTAGAAAAGATATATATAAATATGCATATATAAATCACACACACACATACATATTTAAGAAGGGTAATAATACATATCAAGCACAGGGAATTTAGCTAGACATTGGAAAATGCAATCAAGGTTACTGAAAACAATACTCTTTTTTCTACACTATTAATTGCACTTATATATTTGAGGATAAGGCTGGAAAATTACTGCCCCCTCCTAGCATGTAGCTCCTATCTTCATGTGCCAGAAAGATATTTATCCAACTTACCGGAATTGTATTGTGCTGTTAAAAAGGATCTTTTCAAATTTCACAACCCTGAGTTTGTATTCATGTAGATAGACATATCAAAATGAAAATGTAGACTCCAAGGTAATTAAAAAAGAATGGCTCAGCAGAGGCCAGGGCATGATCTGGGGTAGAACTTAGGAAGTAAAACTCTATCAACTTATAATGGCCTGCAAAAAGGCATTGTCATGCTCACTAAGCTATGATTTATTAATTTTGGTTTCCTCAAATAGACTTTGAGTAATAGAGAACTCAAATTGCCTCTACATTGTCAAATTAAAATAGATAATGAGATAGTTATCTGTATATTTCAGGGAAAATCCTTCTTTCTTGTTTTTCCTGTACTGTGATAATCTACCTATGTGAATTATGAAACAAAAACAATTCCAGAGTTATTTTTTTAAAAAAAATCTTGACTGTCCAGCTGACAACTGCTTATACATCCATTTTATGTGGTTAGTATAGAAATATTTCATGAACAAACAATTTAAAGGATTTGATTGAAAGATATTTACAACATTCAGAAAGACGCAGGTAGCATAGGAGAGAGCAGCAGAAGTCTGTCTGAGCTACCCTTATGTATAGAATTTATGACATACTGATTTTGTTCATTAAAATTCAGTCAAAACGTGCTATTTGTAAACATTCAACCAACATAGAAATTTTTAAAGGAGGGAAATGTAAGTTCCCCAATAATTCCATTCCCAGGATTAACAACTTGAAAAAATCAAAATTAAAAAGTCTTTAATCTATTGTTTATTACCTAATAATAAGACTTGCACATAGCTTACTTTTTAAGGAAGATCTACCTTATTCTTAACAGTCATATGATATATGTACAGGACATCTGAATTATATTGTACAGGCTGTGCTGTATAGCTACATGGTGATGGTTATATAATAATTTTCTAAATAGTCCCTCCATTGATGAACATTTTGAATATTTCACATTTGTATTCATTTCTCTGGGTCATATTACATAACTTTATCAGATTCTCAATAGGTTTCTAACTTCCAAAAAGTTAAGGTTTACTAAACTTGATCATTTGGGTGACCTAGTGATGAAAATGGAAATACAGCTGAGTTCTAAAGCTTTCGTTCAGACTATTTCATGAGCCCACATTTTGTACAACATGATAAAACCGATGGCAATCATTCCTTCTACCCATTACGCACATTATCTACTCTCAAACCTGGGGACGGCATGGAGAAGTCCAGTCAATAACATTTTCAACACTCTCCTGGCCTTAGCATGCCTTCTATTTTTCTCCTTTTTGTGTCCAATGGAACACGACCTTTTAACTTATTTTTTCCCTGGTTAAAAAGTCATATAAAGCAGCTCCACCAGTCACCAGCTATGTGGCCTTGGACAAGTCTCATGTATTTCTGAGCCTCAGCCTTCTCGTCTGCAAAATGGAAGAAATAAAAGCACCTATCCTCACAGGTTTTTTTGTGATGCTCAAATGAGATAATGGAATATACTGTACATATCATGGTGCTTGAATGTCATTGGCAATTAAAGTTACTATAAACATGTGACCCACAATGAGTTTCAAAAAGGTTCAAAATTAAAGGTATAAGTCTAATTACTAAAGTTGATTTTAAAAATCCAAATCCTTTCCTTCATTCTTTAAGTTTTAAGGAAAAAAAGATGAAAAAAATCCAAATCCTTTCAAAAAAGTAGATTTCAAAGGCCTGGAAACAGGCATATTCCATTACTACGTGGCTCTGTCAAAAAAACCACTCAATCAAGCAGTTATTTGGTCATTTTCTGTTACGGCTTGATGTCATTTCATTCCTCACATAAAACTGGCCTCACTGATTGCTCGGGATAGGGAACCTAACAGAACTCTTGCTGGGTGGGAAATTCAATATATACATGTCAGATTATAATAAAATAAACAGTAATTGTTTATGCATATAGAACAAAATGCAATCTCCTTTAAACCACTGAAAAGCTATTGCCTTGTCAAGAGGCTTTGGAATTGTGAATTTCCAATTCTTCAGTTATTAATGTCACCATAAACACAAATCCTTTTTGGAAAAAAATGTCTAAGACACAGGAAACATTGTTCATTTTCGTTAACTAGGAACAGTTTGTTAAACATATTTATCAGCGTGGGATAGAAAAGTGCCCTTTATTGTCAGCAAATGTAATGTCACCCATGTTTCTACCGCTTTGCTGGTGACTAGGAGATTAATCATACAATTTCCAAGTTGCATTTGAAACATGATGTGTAAGAATTCATTTTCCATTCAGCAACCAGAAATCTTTTAAAGGCATCAATCAGAGCCTTTCACTCCTCTGTGTAAAACTCTCCTCCAAGGGCTTCCCCTTGCACTTGGACACATTCAAACCCCTTAACATGGCTACCAAGACTGACATCACCTGGATCTTGCCCATTTGTTTGCTGTCATCATGCCTACTTGCTTCTTTCTCTTCCTAGAACACCCCCACCCCCATGCCCAGGGTCTTCGAATTAGCCCCCATATTCTCTAAGGTCTGTTTCATGCCTTCATTCAGGTCTCAGCTCAAATGTCACCCCTTCTGAGAGGCCTCCTTTGACCACCTGATGTAAAGGACATCCCTCCCACCCCTAGTCATTCTCTATCGCATTCTCCAATTTTATTGCCTTATTGCTGTCGGAAGTTATCCTGTTTCTTTGTGAACCTGTGTTTTGCCATCTCTCCCACTGGGCTATACGCAGCACGAAGGCAGGATCCTCCTTAGCTCAGAGCATTCAGTCATCTCTGGCTCACAGTAAATACTCAATGTTTGTTAAACAAAGAAGGAAGGAAGGAAGAGAAAGAGGAAGGGAGGACAGAGAAAGAATAGATCTCGTGAAATTCTTCGAACAGTTATTTGTCTGGAAGCTGATACTGCTCTTACCTTGTGGAACTGTAGAAAGAGATGCCTCACCTGTTCTACCAGAGGAAAGCAAGACTGAGAGGTGAAGACACTTGATCAAAGTCACACAGTGAAAGAACCACAACTTGAGTCTCTTGCTCCTGGTTTAGGAGACCATCCACTCTACTCTACAATTGCTTTGAGGAAGAAACTTGCTGGTGGCCCAGAGTGGCCGCGTCTGGAGGCTGGAAGAGCCATAGGGACAAGGAGTCAAATGTGGCAGTCATCCCTCTGGCTTCTGGGGCCTGTTGGAGAAACTCCGTGGGAGCCCTCCTGCAGGTCTTCTCAGCCAGGCTCTCCCCACAGACCCCGTCCTGTGTCTCTCAGCAACACCTATGTTGCTCAGTGCCGGCTTTGTCTCAACATGAGGACCAGGCAGATCCGGCCTTGCTGCAGCACGACACTCCCAGCCTATGTGTCACTCATCCATGTGTTCATTCATCCATCTCCTGTGCCCCAGACATTTTGCTGGGGACTACAGCTACCATGGAAAACAGTATGGAGATGGTTTCTGCTCTCAAAGTCTTTGTCATAAGAAAAGGCGGAGGACTGAATAATCTGTTTTAATAAATGTCAATGAAGGTTAAGACCAAGGATATACAGGGGCCCTAGTCCAGAGCACCAGCGAAGGCTTCCCAGGGGAAGTGATGTTTGCGTGGAGTCTGGAGGGTTGAAGAGGAGTTAGTCAATTACCAGCTAAGCTGGGGAGTTGGAGAAGGAAGGCGGAGGAGGGCTCCAGGCCTGGGGCTGAGATATGTGCAATTTGAGCAACTGTTTTCTTTTAGAAAAGGGAGACATGATTGCCATAGTAACTTCATTAATCATTAATAATGATGACAGTAACGAGAGCTAGTAGGTATTAATTCCTGCCTTTGCATCAACCAGTATACCATGTGCTTTACATGCCATATTTCCTTTCGTGTTTACAACAGCCCTGAGAGGTATAATCATTGTTATTTCTATTCTACCAATGAGGAAACAGGTGGAGCCGATCATATACACCTGGTGTGTCTGTACAGTGTCTTCCTGCACAGTGGTGGGCACTTCCCTGTGACTCCTGACAGAGTGGTTAATTCTTCAGCTATTTCCAGGGGCCTATCTTTTCCAGTTCCCTATGCACCTGCAGAGAAGCTCTGCGAATTTTGGAACAGTTGATACATGGTAAACTAGTATGCTACAAATCCATTGGCTGAAAAATCAATTTGCCAAATAATCATTTGGCCTGAATCTGTCAAGGAGAGTTAACTACAGTTGTTTCGCCAGTGTCTGAGATTGAAGTTGCTCTTCAATTCAAAGGCCAGTGAGAATGCAGACGAGTGTGTGTGAGTGTGTGTGTGTGTGTGTGTGTGTGTGTATTGGGGTGTGACATAGAGGACTTGGCCCAGTGCAGCTCATATATTGGAAAGACTTCAGAAGACAAAAACTTATTTTTACCCAGCATGAGTTGATTTTTGTGAGAGGTGACAGGTGTGGGTCCTGTTTCA
>VBSM01002035.1:21562934-21606235 GCA_008086735.1 Cheirogaleus medius | reverse complement strand
CCGTAATATTTGTACCCCCATAATATGCTGAAATAAAAAAATATTAAAAAAAAACACAAAAACAAACAAACTTATTTTTCAGCAAAATGATTATTTGGAAAGTTGGCTGGGAGGGAATGGCTTTCCTGCTTATTTGGTTCTTGTTAGAATTAACTGAGAGACCCTCAAGGCTACCCTGAATTGCCTCTAGAGAAGAATTCTTAAGGAATGACTTGACATCTTTGAAGTCATCTTCTTTTGGGATACAGAAATGAAGCCAGCATCACTGAGAATGAGATTTGCTTTGTTCTTCAAGCTGCCCAGGAAGAAGAGTGAGATGGCTTCTCTTCCTCACCCATTCTAAAATCATGTTTGTGGTCTCAGGCAAGATTCCATTATGTAAGTTAAGCTCAGCCACTTCATGCTTATCCAAGCCAGTGTCCTGAACTTCTGTCTCCAAATAAATCACCCCAGTTTGGACCCTTCTTCAATGAAATGCAGTTGTATACAATGTCTGGCAAGGATTTGACTGGAAAGACTTTGGACTTTTTAGTGAAGCCAAATGACACTAATCTATTTATATGAGGGTCACAAAAGTCTTTAAAAAGGAAAATGGTATTTAATCATTGGAAAGATCTCAAAAAACCCAAAAGCCAAAACAATAAGCAACCTCCTTTTATTTATATGTTCAGGTCTATCTTCTATTAGTATTTTTCTTTTTGATTCACAGATTATTTAAATGGAAGAGAACAGAAGCTAAATTCAGCTTCCTCCCCTGATAATTAAAAATCAAGGTCAAAACCATGTGAACATATGCTATAAATAAATCTTACAAGTAATGTAATATTTAATAATTTTGTGTCGCTTCCTAGAAATACTTAATGCTTTTGAAAACTCCAGATCAGAGATTCTTAAACTGTGGTTCGGAGACCCTTGGGAATATCTAAAACCCTTTGAAGAGGTCCATGAGATCAAAACTATTTTCATAATAACACTAAGATGTTATTTGTCATTTTCACTCTTACTTTCTTACAAGTATACAGTGGAGTTTTACAGAAGTGACATGATGTAGGATGTAGTCATTGTTCCAACAGTTCATGGAATATACATTTAAACATTCTGTATTTTATAAATTCATCCATTTTGATTTCTAATATGATAAATATCCTTGGACATAATCCAAAGAAGTAAAAAGCTCTTTGTGATTCTTAATCATTTAAAAAATGTAGAGGGGTCTTGAGGCTTAACATTTGAGAACTGCTCATCTAGATAATGAGTTTTGACTTTCCCCAAATTATTTTATTTTGCTTATGCCCATTTAAAATAATTCAGGCAATATGGGCATATAATGGCCTGATTCATCATTTTACACAGGATTTCCTTTCACTCGACAGATATTTATTGAGTACCTACTACACACACATCATAACACTAAACAGTAGTTTTTTATTGTTGTTTTGTTTTCTCTTTGTTGAGACAGAGTCTTGCTCATTCACCAGGGGTAGAGTGCAGTGGCATCATCATAGCTCACAGCAACCTCCAGCTCCTGGGCTCAAGTGATCCTCCTGCCTCAGCCTCCCAAGTAGCTGGGACTACAGGTCCTACCTGGCTAATTTTTCTATTTTTAGTAGAGACAGAGTCTCATGATTGCTCAGGCTGCTCTAGCCTGAGCTCCTGAGCTCCTGAGCTCAAGTGATCCTCCGCGTTGGCCTCTCGGAGTGCTAGGATTACAGATGTGAGCCACCGCGCCCGGCCTAAGCAGTTTTTATTGTCATAGTCAAAGAGTGTGTAGCAGCTCCCTGTCGTTGCCAAACACTAAACAAAGTGTTCTTGTAGCCAAACTAGGACTGCCTAGATATTCTCTATCCCTGTGGTCCCCAACCTCTGGGCCACAGACTGGTACTGGTCTGTGGCCTGCTAGGAACCTGGTTGCACAGCACTGGTTGTCAGTGCCGGGTGACTACGGGAAGCTTCGTCTGTATTTACAGCCGCTCCCCATCACTTGCATCACTGCCTGAGCTCTGCCTCTGGTCAGATCAGTGGCAGCATTAGTTGCAAGAAAACAAGCTCAGGGCTCCCACTGATTTCTGTGTTATTGTGAGTTGTACAATTATTTCATTATATATTACAATGTAGTAATAATAATGGAAATAAAATACACAATACATGTAATGCCCTTGAATCATCCTGAAACCATCCCCTACCCCCTCAGGTCTGTGGACAAATTGTCTTCCATGAAACTAGTCCCTGGTGCCAAAAAGATTGGGGACTGCTGTTCTATCCAGCTGATTGTTCATGCCTGATCTGGAAAAAATGAGCTTCTAACTCAGGTTATGAACATTCCTTGGTCTTTGACCATTTAACTTTTCTAGGTCTCTCTGGCTAGAAATAGGAAAAGAGAGGTCAGACTTAGTGCATTGGGATGGTCATTATCTCTCTAGCCTTTGTCTCATTCCTAAGAGGAGTCACAGGCTGAGGCCTACGTGTGGGCAATGTCCAATACGAGAACAGTGTTATTTATCTCAGCATCCCCCGTGAAGTGGGCATCTGATGTTTTTGCTTACCTGGCAACTATTCTTTCTTTTCTGAACAGTTATTTGATTTCCAGGTTTGATCATGAGAACTAGATCCGATCAATTATCATGTGTTATCCCCTGGGCTTAAGGATCTAAGGCATGCATATTGAATTGTTCTCTAGGATAATGAAGCTAATATAGAATAAAATGTGGATAAAGAGAGAAAAAGACATTGTAATCGCTTATTGTGTCCCTAGCACCATGTTTGGCACATAGCAGGTGCTCAAAAATATAGATTCAATTGACTTTGGCATAGCTTCCTTACAAGTGACCGGAGCATCTCAGATAAAAACAGAGGCCCACATAAACCTTTATTTTGAAAGGGCATCAGCTACAGAAATACCCATTGGCACCTCAAAGTTTGATAAAAATCCATTTCTTCTCTCTTCTCTTATCTTTTCCCTTGTTTTGCTGCTATCTTATACCATGTTTCTAGCTTTTTAATTTCATTCCAAGCACCCTTTTGAGAAGGCAATTGTTTTATATCAGGACACTGAAAATGTTGCAAGATCCCAAAGCATTCTTTTCTGAAAGTAATTTTCATTTTGCATTTCTATGTTTAGCTCCTCTGGGCTCCCAAACCTTGTGAAAGAAATTTGACATGTGGCCAATCTATGCCAACATTCATAGTCTAGATTTCAAGCCAAGGAATAGGAACCAAAGTGGATTAGGCAAGTGAGTGGGAAGAGAAAGAGTTTTATAAAAGGAGGATTATAATTAGCAGGAGTCAGTACTCAATAGATTTGTCTCCTTTAATCAAAGAAAAAATTCACCCAAAGCTAAGATTTCCATTTGAAATCTACATAACTATTCCAGAACTCCATGCACATAAAGGTTCAGTGGGTCTGATGGCCGGTGATGACTCAGGTCAGGAGAAAGGACTGGTGCATTCTGGCATCCTGTAGAATGAGTAAGGCCAATAGCTTGTAATTCTGGATGTTTTGTTGATAGAGTTTTACAAGAAGCCATGTTAAGAAAAGCTTACTTAACAAACCTGCCTTCTTCCATGTGCAATTAAAGGGGTTGCTTCTGAGAAATTTCAGGTAAGATTTATCTCTTGTTTATTGTCAAGACTGAGTCCAAGAGCTAAAAAAGAGTTGCCAGTCCATTGACTCTCCCTTCTGCAAAGCTGCTTGCCTCTGCTCCCCTTCACTCTTCCTCTGGTGGTGAGCAGGATGGAAGCCTCACAGCCTCCTTGTCCCAGCCCAGGACCCCTGACCAGGGTCACAGGTCATCACTCTCCCAGCTCCGACAGAAAAATCCAAGTTAGGTCACGTCCATCTGGAAAGCAATCACTAAGGCCAAGGGAACTGATGCAGATGCACTGATTGGCCAGGCTGCAGTCAGGTGACTGTGTGTTTGTGTGTGTGTATGTGTGTGTGTGTGTTTAGGGGGTGAGAGGAGGTGGAACTCCATGTGAACCTCACTGAATGGGCTCTTCATTGAAAAGAAGAGTTCTAATACTATAACATAGCAATAACACGTATCTTCTGTATGTGCCTCTTCCCTAGAAGATCATGTCTGGGTCTTTATCTCTGTACCTCCAATGCCAAGTTTTGCATTTGTTTTGCAGTTTATACAATGCTCAATACAGATTTGTTGAGTGAACAGAGATACAGTTATACACAATATTATATATGTCTTACTGCATCACAAGGATCAACTCTGTGTACTCTCCAATGTGGATATTTTATTGAATTCACGTCCATTACGTTGTGGCCATTCCCACCTTCTGCTTTCCCTGTCTTACACATAGGCTCATTTCTTTTACTGAACTTCTCTACTGAATCAATCTTAAAGTCCTGTTCAAGTGTGTTTCCTCCACAGAGCCTTCCCTGAGGATTACGTGCTTCATTATCTTCCCCATCTTTGAGGACCTTGTTCTCTTCACTTTGTCGTTCAGTAGGAAAGGGTTGTTGGACCATGGCTCTGTGGTTAGACTCCTTATGTCCAAATAAATGTCCACCGTTTGCTTCCTATGGTACCTTAGCACATTTCTTAATATCCTTGTCTGGAGAAGATGATCATAACAGTATCCACTGCACAAGATTACTGCAAGGATTAAATGATAGGATATCTGTAACAAGCTCAGCACTGTGCCTAGTGACTATTGTTATAACTGATGAAATAAATAGCTGTGCTCCTGGAATAGTTGCACGTGATACTTTGCACCATGCCCACTTGAGTTCAGACAGCTCCCATACATGTTGATATGCCTCCTCCATGAAGCTCTTTTCTCTCTCTGAGAGACTTTTCTGCCTAAGAAATCTTGCTCTGCTGCAAGCAGGCACAACTGAGTTTGCAGGAGTTAATTCTTTTGGATTCAGCCCTCGAACACTGAAGGTCAATACCTGTGAGAGTCACTGGATCAATGCCTACGCTTCTCTGCCCTCTAGTCTTAGGATTCTTGGGTGTGTTACACACGGTTTCTCAGAGGATCCCAGCAGGATTGAGCCTCACCTGTCCACAGTGGTAACCTGTTTATTAATGTAAACTTTATGACATTTTCCCTTCTCTGTCTCACTTCCCCTATTTCTTTGCTTGTGCCTTCTGAGATCACCTCCTATATAAGCTCTCCGCTGTCTTAAGGTCTACCTTAGGGAAACCCAAATTAAGGGAGCTCCCAGAAGTTTCCATTGTGAGAGTCATTTCTTAGCATATGTTCACTTTGGGTAAGAACCATATCCTTTTTTTCGTAGTTCTGGTGTGGTTTGTGGCCCTACAGTCAATAACTATTTGCTGAATAACTGATATATTTTGAAAAAAGTTTTAGTGTTTAGATTCTAGAGAAGGAAGTCCTGTGATATTTCTTACTGCAGCTAATGAGACTAATTTTCTATTTGTATTCTTATTAGGTTCAAGTTTGGGACACATGCACAGGAGCCTCAACTCCTTTTGGAAAATTTAGCCTCGGAACTAAAACTGAAAATGAGCCATAAAGTGGGTTTATTTATACAAATAACTTCACACCTCCCTTGATGAATTTTACTTTGCTGTGGAATCACCCGTCTATTGAATGACTAGTACTAACATGTGAAGATGCCAAAATATAAACCCCAAGTTACAAAGTTGTGTATTTTTTTTTTCTGGTGATGCAAAAACTTCGAACTATGAAACTGAAACAACAGATGTCCTTGTGCAGAGGTGGAACCAGAAGTGGGAAAGAGAGGGCCTTTGCTTTCCTTCAGCTAAACAAGTGGCTAGAACAAATCAGGACTCTGGTTAGATGAGGTTTCTTTCTTCCGAATACTGATAACTAGGCTCCTGTGTGTTTCATTTATGATTTACAAGCAACTTGCCATGTCCGGGGATGATTTGGCAACTATAGATTATAGGAAGAATAAAATCATGTTTAAAAAAGTAAAAAATGGAAAGTTTTATTAATACGGTGTGAGGTTAATATCGAAGATTATGTCAGTTAACTATTACCACGATAATGCTGCATAATTAACCACCTCCAAACTCAGTAATTTTAAACAACCACCATGTGTTCTTGCTCTTGTGTCTCCAGGTTGGCTGAAGTTGCTCTATGTCATGCGTGTTCATGCTAGGGGTCAGGACAAAGGGAGGTCCCTCTACGTGGAGGAAGCCTTCTCCTGCCGATGGTGGAGGCACAGGAAGGCAAGTGGAAACGCATGATGCCTATTAAGGCCGCATCTAGAAAATGACATACTGTCACTTCTGCCTGCTTTCCATAGGCCAAAACAAGTCACCTGCCAAGCCCAAAATCAATGGGGCAAGAAACTATACTCTGTCTCTGTGAGATCAATGCAAAGGTGGCTTTGAAAAATACTAATTGGGAGAAGGGGAGGAAGAATTGTGACCAACAGCTCTTCGTGGTCACAATTAATATTATTTGTGACCAACTAATAATATTAATTATCATTAACTGCTGTGTAATGCTCATTATGCCCTAGCACATTGGCCTTTTGTAATTTACTAAACATATCCTGACCTTTACATTAATCATTCTCTCTGCTTGGAATTGTTCTTCCTTATATCTCTTCTCTTGCTATAATGTAAGTTCCATGAAGGCAATTGTTAGGGTCTATTTTGTTTACACATAGTGGTTTCTTATCTCTAGAATGCCATTGGCTGCTTAAATATGTGGATTTGTACATCCAAAAAGTCTTACTGATCAAAATTCATTGTAAATTATTAATCCTTTTGTCTATGTGATAATCTGGTTCAGGTGTTGCAAACCACAGTGTGCTTAACTGGCAGGGCAGGTAAATATTGTTTTGGAAAGACAAGAGTCTAGATAAAATTTACTCACCAGAGGCTTACTTCCCACAGCAATAGACTCATGATTCAACTTTTACATTGCTTAGGTTTATTGACAACCAAGGCTAGATGTTCCAGTGAAATGTTTTAGGATCTTGTAACATACCTGGTTAATTATGCAAGAGTATCCCATGTGGCAAGAAGAATTTCTTGCTCTTTTTAGGAAGCTCAGCTTATCCTGGGACACTTGAGGACTGAGTTATTCATTATAGCATTGATTTCCACAGGTAATTTGAATTCAACATATCAAAATATTTAAGGTTTAAATCCAATACATTTTCTGTGATTAGAATATACCCTGATATCATAGAATCTTTTCACCAGAAGATACTCTTTTGTTCACTTTTCTGTTTTTAAGCATTTGTTTACTTATTTGGTAAACATTTCTAAATGCCATCAGATGCCAGGCACTGTGCCAGACCTCAAAACACAAAGATAAATGCCTCAAGAAGCTTCTACACTAATGAGAGACAGGCACACAAACAGATAATTACTTGGAGTATGATTTGGGCTGGAATAAAGATGTTTGTAATGTTCAACCAGGCCTTCGAATAAAAAGAGGTCAATGTTGAACTAAGGATTCAAAGAGATTTTCTAGGAGAGATAAAATCTGAGCCAACTCATGAAGGAAGAAGAAGAAATTTTCAGGGCAGGGTAGGGGTTAGGGTGGGATAGGAAAATGGGTAAAAGTTTATACACAAAGGGTAGAGTGTGTACATAGTTATAAAAATGTCTCAAAATAAAAGTCATTCCATGAATTTATCATCTGAGAGAGAGGGTGACTGACCCTGATTTTTCTTTTTAAATAACAGCTTTCTTGAGATATAATTAACTGACCATAAAATTCATCGTTTTAAAACGTACATTTCAGTAGGTTGTAGTATATTCAATGTTTAGTGTATTTACAGAGTTTTAACGTATTTAGAGTAATCTACACCACTATCATTATAATTTTAGAACATTTTCATCACCCCAAAAAGAAGTCTCATACCGATTAGCAATCATACCCCATTCACTCATCCCTTAGGGTGTGGAAACTACTAATCAACTTTGTTTCTGTGAATTTGCATATTCTGAAAATTTCATATAAATGGAATCATACAATATGTGGCCTTTTGTGACTGAGTTCCTTTACTTAGCATGATGTTTTCGAGGTTTACCCATGCTGTTGCATGTGTCATGACTTCATTCGCTTCATATTACTAAATAACATTCTCACTGCATAGATATACTACATTAAAAAAATGCATTAATCAATTGATAGACTTTTGGGTTAGTTCCATTTTGGGCTACTATGAAAACATTCATGTACTGGCTTTTGTGTGGACAAATATTGTCATTTCTTATAGGTATATACTTTGGAATGGGATTGATAGATCATATGGTTTAATATTAACATAGTCATACTTTTAACATTTGGAGGCACTGCCAAACTGTCTTCCAAAGTGGTTGTACCATTTCACAATCCCACTAGCAATGTAGAACAAATACAATTTGTCCACATCCTTGTCATTGTCTTTTAATATTGTTATTGTCTTTTTTATTTTAGCCATCTTAATGGGGTTGAAATAGTTTTGATTTGCATTTCCCTAATGACTAATGATGTAGAGCATCTTTTAATGTCCTCTTTATATATCTTTTCTTTTTGATAAATGTCTGTTCAAATCCTTTGCCCATTTTAAAATTGGGTTATTTGTCTTCTTATTGTTAAGCTGTAAGAATTCTTCATATATTCTGGATACAAGTTCCTTTTCAGATTTATGGTTGGAAAATTTTGTCTTCCATTCTGTAGGTTGTCTTTTCACTTTCTCGATAGTATCCATTAAAGCACAAAAGTTTTCTAAGATATTGATGAAATCCAGTTTCTTCTAAAAAATTATTGTTTATGCTTTTGCTGCTATCTCTAAGAAACCATTGCCTAACCCAAGGCCATAAAAATTCACTCCTGTGTTTTCTTCTAAGGGTTTTATAGTTTTAGCTCTTATATTGTTCATGATTCATTTAAAGTTAATTGTATATGGTATGATTTAGGGGGTCAACTTCAATTTTTGCATGTGGACATTCAGTTGTCTCAGCACCATTTGTTGAGAAGACAATTCTTTCTCCATAAATATGCCTTGTACTCTTGTCGAAAATCAACTGACCATAAGTGTAAAGACTTATTTCTGGACTCTCCCTTCTATTCCATTGTCTACGCTTATGCCAACACTAACTGTCTTGATTACTCTGATTTTTTTGTTAATTTTATAAAAATACATTCTACTTCCTCTATTAATAAGCTGTTCCAAGGCAAATAGACACAAGGGTAAAAAATTAATCAATTCTTTTTGCCTCTGAATTTGGTCCTAATAAAACAACTGAAAACCATTTCCAGAGTCAGCAGAAGGACTAACAGCTCATGATGCTTTATATGAAAAGCTCTTTTATCCTGAATCTTTTTTGCTACCTACAAAAAATGTCTTGGAAGCCATATTTTTTGTATCAGGGTATAAATCCTGCCTTTAATATATATTTATTTAGGACCTGCTCTTTGTAAGGATAAGTAATCTAAGTGTTCCAGAAAATAACTACCTAAGTAAATAACCATGTGTGCAGTTGTATACATGAATGTACATGTAGTGTATTTATCTTCCCCATAATTATTTACTTTAGTTCTGCTACTTACCAACAGTGCAACCTTGGGCAAATTACTTACTTTCTTTGACCCCTAGCTTCCTAATATTGAGAGTAACTACTCTCATTGAGTGCTGCCATGGTCTCAATGTTTGTCCCCTCTAAAACTGATGCTGCAAAAACAAAAAAAATCTTTTGTTGGACGGAGGGCAGGCGGGAGGGGGGAGGAAGTGTAGAGTTACGTAATGTGTGCCTTGCCCGCGCCACCTGGGGATTGGACTCGCTTGAAGCTCTGGCATGTGGGGGGGGGAGGGGTGGTAGGGGCAATGTATGTAACCCTAACAATATTTGTACCCCCATTATATGATGAAATAAAAGGAAAACAAACAAACAAACAAAACAAAAATAAAACTGATGCTGACATGTGATCCCCAGTGTGGCAGTGTTGGGAGGTGGGCCCTGGTGGGCGGTGTTGGGTTTTTGGGGTGGATTCCTCATGAATAGACTAATACCCTCTCACAGGGATGAGTGAGTGCTCACTCTCCTAGTTCCCATGAGAGCTGCTTGTTAGAAAGAGCCTGGCACCTACCCCACCTCTCGCTTCCTGTTTCACTATCCATGTGGTCTCTTTGCCCACACCAGCTCCCCTTCTGCTTTCTGCTGTCACTAGAAGCAGGCTGAGATGCTCACCAGATGCAAATGCCCAATCTTGAATTTTCCAGCCACCGGAATCATGAGCCAGATAAACCTCTTTCTTTTATAAACTATCCAGTCTCAAGTATTCTGTTACAGTGACATTAAATGGACTAAGACAAGTTCTCATAAATATTAAATGAGAAATGCATGTGAAGATCCTAGCAGAGTATCTGATATACAGAAGCACTTAAAAAGCTTAGACTATTAATATTAGTAGCAGATGTACAACAAATATCTGTTGACAAAATGTCATTTTCAAGTGTTAATTAAAGTGAGAAACTGGAAACGGAAAATAATGTAATTTCTAGAACTTCCAGAATTCACTAAACAAACTCAGTTTGTTCATCTTTCCTTCTAGCTATAACTTGATTCTATATCCACACGAGAACGCCCAAAAAAGTGTTGACAGAAATTCAGATACCTTAATGTTCTTATCAACTCCAATTTCACAGTTAGTCATTATTTGATGACTTCTTCCAAGGTTTATTTGGTCTTTTTTTCCTACTAAAAAAGATGGTGTTCTAAGCAATTTAATGAGGTAAAAAAGTCATGAAATACATGGGCAACATGAATGGTGGACCAGCTATTTGATAGTACTTGTCCCAATGTGTTGTACTTGAACTTCAAGTCCAACCTACTTAAATAAAAGTTTTCTAGGGTCTCATATTTCCCATTAGCTATAACAGAGTTTTGGTCCTTATAGTCATTTTCTAATTTGGATATTTTTACAGGTAAGGCTATTGTGTTAATAGCCAGGCACACCAACCAACTAAGCCACCACGGAAGGAAGCAGAAGGTAAGACTATGGTGGACACCAGCTGTGCTTTGTCCCTTCATCTGTGAATGGCACCTTGATTGCCTTTTGGGGAATCACATCTCTTGTAGGGATGGCATTTCCTCTACGGAAAGGACAATTCCACAGCCAAAAGTCTCACTCCTAAATTCCCTTGAAATGCCCGTTATTCCTTTTAAGTTCCAGAATCTCTTAAGCATTCCAGAACTCTCTTTCAAAGGATTTGATGGAGACCTTGTATAAGAAGAGACAGTGCCATTTGATAAAGGCAGAGAAAAATCACAAAATTCTTCTTTCATTTCCATTCTTCAGCTCTTCAAGAAATATCTGTTCAGGACATACCATACCCTGTCCTAGATGCTAGAACTACAAAAATGAGTAGGACAGAGTGTTGCTCCTTAGAGAGCCAGGAGCCTAGTAGAAGAGATAAGATGCACAGAAATAGCAGTAATGCCAGAGAGACTGTGACGAGTGCTGTAATTGAGGTATAGGTCAAGTGCAATGGGAGCACAAAGGAGCGGAGACTAATTCAATGCTGGAAGGATTGGGGAAGATTTCAGGGGAGGAGATAAACCTTCAAGTGGACTAATCTTCGCATAAGTATCCAGTGACCAATTATCTCCAGGAAATAGAGTTTGCAAAATTAAGTCTGACCTGTGGAGAATAGTTTATTTTCTCTTAGAGTACCATATTGCAGTTTCCAAGGTTTACGCCTTCTTGGGCAATGAACTAAATTGCTCAGGACAGGCCTGAGGACATAAGGATGTCATACCTTGCAGGTCTGTGCCTAAAGCATCTGGGGCCTGGTGTTTGCATCTTTTGGATGCCAGTGAGATTTAGTGACAACTGACCATGGCCTGGATTGGGGCCAATGTGTTTCCTAGAAGCCTTTCAATCTGATTTAGAATTAACTACCAGCTTCAACTAGCTTGCTGGGCTTAATTTCTCCAAATGGAAACAGCAACAAGGACAGAAACCTGTAAGTTCCTCTCAGCTGCCTTGAAAACAGATACTCATTTCACATTCTTTTATTTCCTCACTTTCCCTTCTCCTGCCCACACAGTGCAGCCAACTTTCTTCTTTATTTTAACAGAGAAAGGATGCTCTGAATTAGTCTGGGATGGGCAATCAGTCTGACAGATTGGATTTGAAAAACTTATTACTGTTCATGGCAATATTTGCAGGGGTTTTGCTTGAAATGCTCCTTTCATGCTGGTAACCTCTAAGACATTAGGAAAGAGTGTTATTTGGAACACAAAATGTTGTGTACCTAGGTGACAATGAATTCACTTATCTAGCCAGAGAGCATATAATTGAAAGAGGGAAAGTCATTTAATTTTTGAAAGTTCCAGTTTTTCAAAGAAGATGATTTCATTTGATAAAATAACTAGTCGAATGCCCCTTTCCATCTGCCCACAAAATTCACATTCTGGGTGGTGTTTACATTAGTCTTCCACTGGGCAAGAGCAAAAGGAAAAATGGAGGGCCACTGCTATTCATAGAGGCTGAGGAGGAAGAGATTTTAAGTCATTATTTTATTGAACTCTGTTGTGTGAACACAATGAGGAGGAACTTAGAAGACTCACATTCCCAGAAGCTCCTTGGGAATGATGTAACATTCCTATAGAAGTAGGTAGGAAAGGAGAGAGAAGGCTTCGATGGGAATTCTAATGCAACTTTCATTTCCCCAATACCAGTGTCCTGAATTTACAGCTCAGTTCACTGCCCCTGGTATGTTCTACAGATCTTCACACAGTTGGGAAGGGGTAAATATAGAGAAGGAAGAGAGTACGGGCTAAAGCTCCTCCTTTGTTCCAGTACTCAATGGGTAAAGGCCACTTTTGCATTTTATCTGATAGGGCAGAGATGATTACCTAGGCCCAGTGAATGCATACGTATTTGCTGTTGTGGGTTTAACTGGGTCTCCCCAAAAAGATCACTTGAAATGAAAACTCCAAATACTTCAGAATGTGACATTATATGGAAACAGGGTCATTGCAGATATAACTAGTTTACATGAGTAGGGTGGGCCCCTAACCCAATGTGACGGATGTCCTTTATAAAAAGACAGCTCTGTGAATACACAGAGACACACAGGGAGAGTGCCACGTGACAGCAGAGGTAGGGACTGGAGGGGTGGGGCTGCAAGCCAAGGAACACCGAAGATTGCCAGCAAACACCAGAAACTAGGAAGAAGCAGGGAATGATTCTTCTACAGGTTTTAGAGGGCAGAGCCCTGTCATCACCTTGCTTTCAGACTTGCAGCTTTCAGAATGGTGAGACAATACATTTCATTTGTTTTAAGCTGCTGGGTTTGTGGTACTTTGTCACGGCAGCCCTAGGGTACTAATACACCTGCTTACAACTCCCCTAGACTGTGCCTTGTCGACTCCTGTGACACCGTCTTCCAGGCCCACGATCCACCATCTGCCTCCTCCTCCTTTTCACACACCTTAAGCTCTGGCTCGCTGGGACTTCCAGCATCTCCTTAATTTACCACGTGCTTTCCCAGCTCCATGAAGGTTTCCTTCCCAGCACAGCCAGGGCCAGAACCCACTCAAAGTCTACTCATCATTCAAAGTTAGCTCAAAGTGAAAACTCCCCCATAAAGCCTAGGCGAGTGAGAATAAGAGAACTTTCTCTTTCAAAGCAATCTGTTTGTACCAGAACTCTGCTTTGCCATTTAGCTGCTTTGCCATTAAGCTAGCCGACTATGTGTGTCTAGTTTCTCTCCATGTGACTCTTTCAAAGTGGAGAACTGCTTTGTTCATTTTGTATCTTTAAGAGGTTTGTTTCTCAAGGGGTAGCCCTCAAACCAGGAGCATAAGATCTCAGAATCTCAGCCCCCTCCTCAGACCTCCTGAACCAGGATCTGCACGGAAACAAGTTCCTGTTAGTGAAACTTGAGAAGCAGCCCAGGGGATCTTGCAACACCAGCTGCTATGAATTGAATGCATACTTCTCATCTGCGCCTTTGCTGAGCATTTCTACTTACATTGTTTCAAGTTAGTCATCACAAAAATTCTATTAACAATCCCGGGAGGTTAATATTATTATTTCCCAATATACAGAAGAGAAAACTGGAGAGGAGTCAGACTGGAGTCTTCCGGGAGTGCTCCTGTATTTCCTCCCAATTGAACACAGCTCTCCAGTCAAAGGCTGGGAAGTAGAGGGGCTTAAGGAAAGTGGGCCACCCTGTAGCAATTTGTGCCCTGGATATAACAGCCCTGGCTGCCATGTTAGGTGAGACCCTCAGGCTACATGTGGAGGAGCAAAAAGGCAGAAGGGGCTACATAGTTTGCCTGGTGCAGTGAAAACTAAAAGTTTGGGTGCCCCTTATCCAAAAAGTGAGAAAAAAAATTCTTTTTTCTTTCTTCCTTTCTCCCTCCAACAGCCCCATGTCTCTTATTTAATGTTATCCTTCCTTGGGCATGGGGATACTCGCTGGCCCTCATAGGTAAAGGAGCCAGGGGTGCAGGGATGGGAGTGGGGGCACAGGTGGCAGCAGCCCAACCACTTTGCTGAAGCGCTCCCCCCACTAGCTGCTGGACTAATAGCAATGTGCCGTGCCTTGGCAGGGAAGTTAAGTCAGGCATCTGCCCTTCCCATACCCTTCCATTCACCAACCAGTGGTGGGTGGGTGACCCCAAAAGTGTTGCTAGACGTGCTAGGTACCTAGATTGAGAGCTGCAAATGTACAGGACCCACTTGTCTGAGGTCCTGACTGTTCTGTGCCAATGGGAGCCTCCTAGTCCATGTCCCAGAAGGACAGTTGGCTTCCAAAACCCAGTCCCCTGAATTTAAATCTTTACTTAATTCTTTGTAATCATTCAACAAATCCATTTGCTGATATGTTCTATATTGAATTCTCTTTTATATTCTTCCTGTCTGGTGAGACATCAACTCCTATGGGTTGCAATTAGAGTCCAGTTGGAATTTGCATATCTTTTTTCACTTTTCGGGTTTGACCATCACGTTCTGGGATCATTTAGCTTCTACAGTATGGAGCATGGAGAAACCACAAATACCCTCTGAATTTCATTTAGTTCAACAAATTTTCGAGCACAATCAGCCTTCTCTATCTCTAGGTTCTGGATCCACCGAGTCAACTAAACAGGAATTGAAAATATCTGGGAAAAATTAAAATAAAAAATAACAACACAACAATAAAAACTAATACAAATTAAAAAAACAACAGTATAGCAACATAGCATTTACATTGTGTTCATTATTACGAGTAATCTATAGATGATTTAAAGCATGCCGGCAGATGTACATAGGTTATATGCAAAACACTAACCCATTTTATATCAGAGATTTTGGTATCCTTGGGGATCCTGGCACCAGTTCCCCATAGACACTGAGGAACCACTGTTTTCCTTCTATGTGTGTATGTTTGTTTGTGTGCATGGAGGAACAGAATAATGTCGCGATGAAATGCACAGAGCCCGGAGTCAGGCCAGCTGGTGATCAAACCTTATATTGAAACATCATGAGCAGGTCAGTTTGACTGGGGAAGGCTGCAAACAGGAGGCCTGTGAGTTCTCCAATCCGGCTTTACCATTGACAAAGCTGATATGTTGGTTTGTGTTAGGGTATCAATTTAGTGGATCAGTTATTTCTCAAATTATTAGAGGGAGTAATGATTGAGACTTCTGGACATCCAAAGTACAAATGAAGACAAAATGATATATTTTAGCTCTAGAGGGAAGAGAGTTACACCAAACTCTGCCTGGCCCTCTCCCTGCTGATGCCACTGGTCAAAAGGGGGGAAGAGAGAAGGTATGGGCCTGCATCAGGACTGAGTAGTTCTTCCGTGTTGGTGGGTCAAGGTGATTTCATGTTGTGAGAATTAAGTAAAAATAAAATCATGACCTTAATTTTCCTATATGTGCAAGTCTAAAATTGCTTCTTCTCATATAAAAACTGGAAGGACAATGGAGTGTGAAGAAATCCTGCCTGACACAACAGGCTAGTGTTACAAACCAGTGGTTTTTCAGGCAACAATGGTGACTGCCCTGGGAGTTGCAATCTCAAGGGAACATTTGAGCATCTGCTGCAGAGTTAAGCCTCTTTTTTTTTTTCTAGTTTAACACTAGTTGATGGACTGATATCTCTCAATATGTTGCATCGAAAAAGGGTGGAAAAACTAAATTTGGGAATTGCTGCATAGCGCATGGCCCTCTTGAATATTAACAGTGCAGAATCACCTATTAAAAGCTTGGACATGACCTCCATAAATACACCTGCTTCACTTTGTTTAACTCAGTATTCCCTAACGTTTATTTGACCCCAAATTGAGATTGCATAATGGCCATTAACATTCTGTGAAACACATTTTGGTTTAAAATGAGATGTTAATGATGAAGGGCGATCAAGAGGGAGACTCACTTCATGGATTGCTTTTTGATTCAGAGAGAGAAAGAGAACACAGAGGTCATTTCTCTCCTGTAGTTATCTTCCAAGTGGGAGTTTTCTCAAAATCAGATATTAGCATGTGGGAAGGAAGAGAGGGGCCAATGGGATCTTCTGAACCGCTGGGAAGAGAAGTTCATTTCTCTATGCTTTATTTAATATCATCAAGTTCCCGCCCACCCCCACTACTGGAATCTTCTGTTCCATGCTACAACTCAAGACAAAGACCTTTCATAAAATTAAGTAGGATGTTAATTCTGAAGTATATTGGGAAGACACAGTGCCACACTAAATCATACTGGCTTTTAAAAAATGGACACTGCAGTCATGAGCTTGACACATGGGGGCATGGGACTGCAAAGTAGCAGGATAAGACCATGCTAAGGACATTCATTACTCACTGTGGGTGGGGGCTGAGAGATCTCAGGAAGGAGATGTGTGTGTGGATACAGTGTAATTTGGGATGTGGTAGATGATGGACTGATGAAAATCTCTCATTTCCAGATTTGCTGACTCCTCCGAGAATTATGACTGGCTCCCATCACAGCACTCCCTAGGAAAGGTCACACTGAGCATTGGGTAGATCTGACCCAGTGGGACTGTCGGTGTCCATCAGTCCAGGTGCTGGCAGTTACCACCCCTGGGGATTGGGGCACAGGGAGAGAGCAGTTCGGTATTGGAGGGGGCAGGGACAAAAAGAGAGAAAGAGAGCTGACGGGGCTATGGACTCTCTTCAAGGGATGTGGCCAGCCCACAGTGACCCTGCCTGGAGGATCTGGGAATGATCTCTTAACTTCTGCTCCTCCTCCCTTCCCTCCTGCAAGTGGGTCCCATCAGCCAAAGACAACAGGACGCCAGACATAGGCACCTCCCAGGGCTCAGTGTAAGGTGGAGAAGGTGAAGAGTGGACTTCAAAGGGCAAAGAGAAGGCACCCAGCACATGGTGGAAGTGTGGTCAGAGGCCCAAATATGAGGTCCGAAAGGATCCAACACCATTTACATAACAATGGTGAATACCTAGTCGTAGTAGTAGTAGTTGTTGTTATTCTTGCATATTAGGAAATTTGAGAGTCAGAGAAGAAAGTGGAACTTTTTGGGAAAAGTGAGACATAGGAAGTGATGAAACTGGAATAAAGGAGTATAGTCCTACATTTTCACCTAACCACCCCACCTTTTTAAGAGCAATTGATAACAAGAATAACAACAACAAACATTTACAGCATGCTCACTAGTGCCCTGCTCGGTGGCAAGCCCTTTACACCCATCATCTCATTTACTTAACTCAATAAATCCGTAAGTGGAGGTGCAGTTGTTATTCTCAAATACAATTTGACAACACTGAAACTTAAAGAGGTTAAGAAACGTGTCCCTTGTCTCTCCAGATCTATGTGCCACCTTCTCTGCTCTGCGCTGTGCCTGAGGAGGCTGCCTACTTTGGACTGCTGCTGTGGGCTCTCTTGTCCTCTGTCTTCTGGCTGCCTTTGGTCACTTGTAAGCATTGGCAAGACGCCGTCGGGTGGCCCAGGAGCCGTGGCCAACCTCAGTGCTGAGCCATGCCTCTTGAGGTCTCCCTGTGCTCTGCCCACACATTTGTAGAGAGTCTCCTTATTAAATTATCCTCAGATGACTCAATTTGAATGTGCCAAGTGTTTCCTGCAGCAGCCATGACTGACACCATCACGGGTTAGGAGCTCAGATCCAGATTTGCCTGGTCCGAAGTGGGCTTCCTGGACCATCTTGCATGTGGCCTCCAGCATATTGGCTGCGGGAGCACTTTGTTAGGGATTCAAGAAAATGCTATAACATAGTGACTAGGTAAGAACCAGGCCTCCTGGTTTCAAACCTGGCTATACCTCTCACTACCGGTGTAACTTGTGCCTTGGTTTTCTTATCTGTAAAATGGAGGTAATATCAGCACCTACGTCACTGGATTGCCGTTTGTAAAATTGTGTAGAGCAGTGCCTGACATTCAGCACGCATTCAGTAAATATTACTGAGCCTCGTTTTTTACCAGCATAGAGTTGGGTTCTAGAAAAAGACTGGAGATGAGATTTTAAACAGTGGTTCTCAAATTTTGTGATTATTTGCTGGGGGCATTTATTATATTTTCCAAGCATCCATGTAGATTCTAGTTCAGTAGGTGTAAAGTATAAAGTGGTGCCAAGAATCTGCATTTGCAAGAGCTGAGGACCTCCAAGTGATTCTGGGAGGTGACCCCTGAGCCCACTGGAAGAAACACTGCCTTAGAGGGTCCAGCAGCCCTAGAAGAGTGGGGTCAGAGAGAGCAGAGGAGCTGGGAAAGTTCTGCTGTGCATCATCCTCTTTCCACAGTACACAACCCTCCCTTCTGACACCTCACTTGCTTGTTTCTTTCCTCTGTAACTGACAATGTTTAGAGAATTCCACACAAATGGACATAACTGTGCAAACATTTGGCCTTTGAACATCAAACATTTGGCCCCAAAGAGGGCAGAACTGGCATTTCGAGTCCAGCTCTCACTCCCTAGGCAGGCAGACCCAGCAGAGCAGATGGGGCTGATCACGGCGTTGCCATCAGATATGACTTGGATTCGAATTCTGGTCTCACTTATCACCAGCTATTACATCGACCATAATGCTGATGGTGATGGCGATGATGATGATAATTACCCTGATGATGGTGTGCAGTGATGGAGAGACGGGCTCTGGGGTACAGGTTATTCAGCTGTTCTGGAAGGCTGCTGGACAATCTGGACTGAAAATACCTGGCACTCAGGAATTCCATTTCTCAGACCACAAGTTAGCCCCCCTCCTGCTGTGCCATTGCAGCCCTGCTTATCATATTAAAATAAGACCTATTTAATGGCCAGTAATAGGGGAAAGAATGTAAAGAATTCATGGCTTATGTATGGGATATGCCAGGTCATATATTAAAATGATGCTATAAAAGGATATTTAATGACATGGCAAGATGTTTGTAATATATTCTGTGGGAAAAGCAGGTTAAAATAGAACATACCATATGATTCCAAATTTGGAGACACATACATTTGGATATATAAATTTGGAGATACAAATGTGTTTATATATGTTACACACATACACGTAACAAAATGTTAGAAGTGTTATGTGGGAATTTTAAAAATGTGCTAAAAGAATGAAGGAGTGTCCCTTTATGCCAGCAGCCATTCATAAATTATTGACTGATGAATAAGTTGGTAGCTAACCTATCATGGAATTATCTAGGACCCAAACTGGGCAGACCATGGGCAGAGGGCAAGCGCCATATCCTCATCTGGCTACACACTTGGAAAGCATTTACCGATCAGATCAGTGAGTAGATGGCGGCTCAAAAGTTCAACACATCTCTGAGAACTGCTGCTGATGAGTCTGTGAAAGAAGAGCTGAGTATGCTTTTCAAAAATTTCTTACTGTCTGTATTTCTCTTCCAGAAAGCATTATAAAAAGTGCCAGAGACACACTGTTTGTCTGGCTAGCGGCATTTGGTTGAAAATTGAAGTGATTTTTAAAACTATAGAAACTTAGTCATCTGGCACCCGTGAGGAGCCCGAGTTAGGAAGGAATTCACATTACACTTTCGTTTAGTCTTGCACAACATAAGGCGTTTACATTCATTTTTTTCTGTGGCGCTGTTTGTTCCAATACGGGATATTTATGCTTTACTTTTTAAAAATCTGTATAAAGGAAACACTAAACTTTATCATTCTTTAGAGAACATTCACTCTGTGGAGAGACTGAATTCCATCTGTAAAGACCATGTAATCAGAGTAGTAATTTCAGATTTGGAAATGATAAAGTTCATGTCAGTCTAAGACAGCGGTTATACTGACAAAAAAGCATATTTAATTTTGTATTTATTACCCGTGGCGTTCACTATATCTTAACAATTGCTGTGATGACTTACAAGAAGATTGAAGAAACCAGTCCCTTCTCATTTTAGCAAGAAATGAACTAAATCTAGAAATAAATAAGAATAAATTCTTGGAAATTAACCCTGAAGACAAACTCTTTCATCATACTTTTGTATCTGCGAGGAAACATGGATTGGCAAATGAGTTCTTTTTCACCCCAATCGGGCATACTTTTTCAATGCCAGCATTTAATGAGGGTTGTTAAGATCAACACCATGATGTAAACCAATTTGATACACAAATTTTTGAAAAGATCTATCACACTGTGTAAATATTAATTTGCTAATTTAGACAATTTGTTGTAGACCTTCTTGTCATTAGTAAAGATTAACAGGGCCTTAACTCTAATTATCTGCAGCGTGACACTGTGTGATGGTCACACTGGGTAAGGATTTCAGAGACATTTATGCAGATTCCTGTATAGCCAAGGACTTGTGGTGGGTCCTGGATCCCTCTGTATCTCAATTTCATCTATGTTGAGCTATTCTTAAAAAGGACAATGTGCCAGAAAAAGAGAGCCGTTTCCTTTTTCATTCCCTCATTGCCAAGCCTAGTGCCTGGCACCATTCTGAAAGAGTATTGCCTTGATTAGTAAATCTCACAGGAGTGCACCGAGGGATACTAATTCAACAAAACAACTTGGTGGGGGCTGCAAGAGACAGGTGGGTGCCAGTAATTAGATATAAAGAAACATGAGCATACTCTTCTTCAAAAACTTTTGCCAGGAGTACAAATGTCTAATATTATACAATAATAATTATATAACAATGCTCATCCTCACTAATAAATAAATGCCTTTATAGTATTCCATATTGGAAAGAATATAATAAAACAGACATGTTCATATCCTCCTGATAGGCATAGAAATTGCCTTCTGGACAGGAATTTGACAAAATCCATAAAAATTTAAGATGTATATACCTTTTGGCCCAGGAACTTCGCTTACAGATGACGTTCCAAAACTATGTTAATTGTAGCATTGTTTGTAATAGTGAAGAACTGAAACAACCTACATGTCTATCAATAGGTGATAGGCTTCATAAATTATGGTATACGTATGCAATAAATATGGTACAGCTATGAGGCCAAAATGGTGATAAGTCCTATAAAGGCTGACATGAAAATATATTTATAACTGTTTTAAAAATAAAACTTAATTTGCAAAAAGTATTCATAGTAGAACAAGTCTGCATAAAAATGAGTACATAAAAACTCAGGTCTGAAATAACATATGTCAAAAGTCTTGGTAGTGATTATTTCTGAGAAGTCACGTTAAGGGGGATTCTGATATTCTAATGAGTCCATTTCTGTATAATAGAATTTTTTTTCAAAAGAGACTTTTTGAGAGCCGTTTTGTGTTCAAAGCAGAATTGAGGGGAAGGTACAGAGATTTCTCATATACTCCCTGTTCCAACACAAGCACAGCCTCCCTTATTAACAACATCTCCCACCAGAGTGGTACGTCTGTTACAACTAATGAACCTACGTTGACACATCATTATCACCCAGAATCCACAGTTCACATTAGGGTTCACTCTTGGTGTTGCACATTCTATGAGTCTGATGAAATATATAATGGCATGTATCCACCATTATAGTATCAAACAGAGTGTTTTCATTGCCCTAAAAAAATCCTCTGTGCTCTACCTATTCATCCCTTCCACTCCCCACTCCCACCTTCCAACCCCTGGCAAGCACTGGTCTTTTTACTGTATCCATAGTTCTGCTAAAGGGATTTTTAAAACAGGAAAAAAGTGCTACTTTTTCTAATAAAAAATATATTTTAAAATGTTATAAACAATAGAAAATGTAACTGTCGTAACAATGGAATGCAAGATGGTGGAAGGCCAGTTGGAAAATGGAACTGCTGCTATGGATACTAAAATAAAACATGCATGTAGAGCTTGTTGAGCATAATTCACAGCTAATTTCTAAAGATGCCCAAAGCAAATCAAGTCTATCTCACAAGAAGCCTCAAACTCTGTACTTAGGAAAAGTGGCTCTCTGTACTTCCCACTTATTTCTGATATCTCAGTGCTAAGCCTAAAGAGATTATAACTAAAGATCCTTCATAGCAATCAAAGATATTCAAGTCCCCTGATTAGTATCTGGGACTTTTCAACTCATCTGCTTTCCTCCACAATCCACCCCTTTGCCAGGGAAATGAGAATCTGCCATAGCACTAAATCCTTTGGAATAACTTTATTCTTAGAAAACCCTGTCATTTTTGTGACTCCTTAACACCCAGTCTCTAAGTGACAGTTACTACTTTGGCACAGAAGCTTTCAAAATGAAAAATAAGAAGTTCTACAAACTGTATCAGCAACAGCTCATTTATTTCAAACTCTAGCCAGCTGCAAAAAGGAAAAAGGGTAATCATTTCAGCTCCAGCCTGGAGTTGTTTTTCCTTCACAGTTTATTCCTGGACTCAGGAAATCAGCTGGAAAATAAGTACCAGTAATTCTGAGTCCCAAGGAATACAATGTCCCCGGGAATTATTCCCTAAATTCCTCTTGTCCTGCCTAGCTTGCCTGCTATGGGGAGGAGGCTATAAGTCTAGGAATGAGAAAGGAGTCTCTGCGATTGTGGGGAGTTGTCAACGCAAGGACATCATTGCCAGTCTTTAAGGTGTGGTGGTGAAAGGCGTGGTCTTTGAAGTGAGCCAGACTCAGACATTCAAAGTCTGGTCCTGTCACTTACTGGGTATGTGACCTTGGGCAAATCGCTCGACCTCAGTGAGTCTTGGTTTTCTCACCTGTCAAGAGGAGTTCAGAGTATCTCATAAGGATGTTGTTAGCACTAAAAGGTATAATGTATGTGAGTTTCTGGTATATAGAAAAATTATCAATAGTGGCTTTTATTTGACAATAACAATAATATTGGTGATGATGATTATCACTGCTTTCACATCATCTTCATCTTCATCATTGTGTGTTGTTAGAAGAGTGTTTGGAGTGGTGGTAAACAACTCTGTTGGACACTTCCATGGAAGTCAGGAAATTTGTATAGTGTTCCAAGTTTGGCATTTATTAGCTGTGTGACCTCAAATAAAGTTTGAGTGTCTGTGTGCTGATCTGTAAAAAGGAAAATAAAAATAATCTGGCTCCGACTCTGGTACAGTATTATTGTGACAATCAAGGGGATAATGACCATACTAAATTGTCAATCATTATATATATAACAGGAATATATATATATATAAAATATGTATATGTATACACACATGCATATACATACACATTTAAAATAAAAGGATTAACATATCCACCCTATTTCTACCCTCATTTCCATTTGGCTTGGATGGAAAAGGCAACTAACACCTCAGCCTTCTTTAAGGGGACATGCTCAAAAGCACATTGGGAGGGGGATAAAATTGCTACAGCTTGCCCATTATTACCACATTTAAATTACCATTTGCTTTCTTGTCAGGTTTATTGTTTTTCTTTCTAAGAGTAATATATACCATAATAGAAAATTTGGGAGTAACAGAAAATAGCAGCATCCATTTGCTTATTCATGTTACTTTTATTTTTTTTTTATTATACTGTGGTAAGTATAATAAATAAGGCAAGTGTTTGCTTAATAATTGTAATCTCAATTATTTTCTTTTAAATCCATCAATGTTAAAACTCAAACTATCAGCTATTGTAAATTAAAGCTCTATGTAATTCTCTTTAGATCAGCAATTCTCTAATTTCTGCATGTCTAAGACCCACTTGGGCTTATTTAAAGTGCCGATCCTAGGTCTTGCTAGCCATGATGCTGACTGGATGAGTCTGGGGTGGCATCTTGGGATCTCTGTTTTTAATGACCTTTCTACATGATCTGATGCAGGTAGGGGGTGCTCGAACCTCTCACTGAGAGAGAGTCTGAAGTCTGACTCCTGTCCAGGGACTCTGAATTCCCACAGTGGGTCCTGGAAGGGGAACTGGGTATGTGAACCCCAGCTTCACTGTTGGCACTTCATGACGCCCCAAGCCCTGATGCTTTTACGTCTCAGTTCCGGCTGCGGGAGCATCCAGGAGCAAGTCGGCTTGAGTACTTGCCTCCTCTCCATTTGAACCTGTCAGCCCTGGAGAATCTAATTCATCCCATGGCTCAAAAATGCCATTCTGTTAGAGATGGGCTGGGGCTGGGGAAGGAGAGGGGACTCAGGTCTCCACCACTCAATTGATACCAGCTTGACCTCATAAAGGACATTGAGTGACTTCCAGCCACCTGCTTGTGGGGACACAAGGCAAGTTCTAACATTTCTCTCTTTCTGGAAGAGAGGGAAGCAGAGAGGGAGGTTAATGGGACCATGGAGCAGGCACGTCATATTTCCAAGAGACATGGCATGACATACAGACGTGAGTGGATGTTTTCTCCTGACTTTCCCAGGCTGTCACTCTAGCTGGATTCTTTTGTCCTTTTCCAGGCAATTCAAAGTCAGTCTCTCTTTTTCTCTCCCTCCCTCCCTCCTATTCTAGGAAAGAAAATAAAACAGATGTAAGGGAAAAACTAGAACTTATTTTTATAACTTTTTGAAAACAGCAATGTTTGTGTTCTTCTAGGGTGTAAAGCTTCTCTCCAGTAATGAGGTTCTTCCCACCAGACTCCCCCACGCCTGCTCTGTAAAATTACACGCAGTGAGACTGGGAACTGCATAAAAGGCCCGCTCAGCATACACTGATTTAATCTCTGCTGCTTGTCACCTCCCTATGGGAGCTCAATAGAAACAACAGCCTTGATTACATAACCTACAATCATTTTCAATAAGTGCCCCAATCCTGGTCTTTAGAAGGCTGTTCGGATTTTCCCTAAATAGGACAAGCTTCAGAGCAAGCCCTGTGAGGGTCTTGGATAAAGTAATTTCATTGCATTTTTACATTTCCTTCTGCTCCCTCTAAAGCAGCAATGGCTGGGGCACCATCAGGGTTCCTGGCCAAAGTAAGGTTCTACCATTGCCTGGAAAAGGATTTTCATAGAATCCGAGGTCTGATTCTCTCGTGAGAAGACTTCCATCCAGTTTTCTCATTTTGTAGATGAGGAAACAGGTTCAGTGAGGGGCTCTGTGCTGGTTGTTACCTGTTTGTTCTGATTCTGTTCCCTGCTCTGCATCTCAGGGATCTGATCTCTGCCACCTGGCTTCCAGTTACGTGGGGCCAGTGGGAGGCTCTGGTGGGGGACAGGAGTGCCGGAGCAAGGGAGAGGCCAGGGCATTTCTCCCCTCTCTCCTGCTGCTTTGGCGAGCACCTCTGGCAATGGCCGCTTCTCTTCCTTGGTTTCTGCTGCTACTGGATGCCTCCTGCCTCCTCTCCCATGGGCTTAGCTCCTGCTGGCCAGGCCCCACCCTGTGATCCCCCAAGACCACCCCCTCCCTTTGTGCCTCTTGCCCAGGGGTCAATACACTTTTTTTTTTTTTAAATAAAAGGGCCAGATAGTTTATACTTTAGGCTTTACGGGCCAAGAGGCAAAATTGAGGATAGTAGTTAGTAGGTACCGATATAGCATTTTAAATAAAAACCTTTAAAAGAGTAAAAACCATTCTTTGCTTGTGTGCCATATAAAACCAGGCAGTGGGCCAGCTGGATTTGGCCCAGCAGACTTTCTTTGCCAACCCTCATTCCAGCTTTAGGGGAGGTAGTGGCTTCCCACAGTTGCTAGTCTCCGATTGCTCATGGTCCCCTTCCCGGTCATCCATGTCCTGTGTCCCTAATGCCCAAGATTAACTTATTAAAGTTGCACCACCTGGCATGAACTCTCTTTTCCTGAATGGACTCTGACTGATGCAGGCAATGACTTGTTTAAAACCCGTATTCCATAAAGTGGGACTATTATCCATTTCAAAAATGTTTTTATTGCTTTCTGGTCTTCAGAAATGCCTTCACACACATCTCACTGGAATCGCGTAGACTCATCATTTAAGTCAAATCAGCGGCTGCCTGTGTGTGGACTGACCAGGTTGGTGTTCTCTTGCAGTGATGAGAAACTACTGGCCCCAAGGGATGCCTACAAACCAACATGAGGAACAAGAAACTTAAAACATTGAAGCTGGTCCCCATATTGGCCAATGCTGCCCAACATCACTGGCAAAAGTGATGGAAAAAACTGATGAGCAGGACTGGGTTGTAAGTGCAGTTAGCATCGGAGGTGAGACATTGCAGGCTGTGTGTATATGACATGTGACACCCACACCTTCCCCCTCCACTGCCTCCACCCCTGTCCAAGCTGCCACCGCCACGGTGGTCTCTTTCCTGGATGGCTACAGTCACCTCCTTACAGCCTTCCTGACTTCACCCCTGCTCCCCCATCCCTTGAGTTGATCTACTTTCACAGCCGCAAGCAAGATCTTTTACAAACATAAATTGCCCAGCTCCTCTGCTCAGAAACTCCGATGCCTGCCCATTTCACACAATATAAAATCCAGATTCCTCCTGTAAGCCCACAGGACCCTACAAGTCCAGCCTCTGCCTTCTTCTTTGACTTTATCTCCTACCACTCTCCTCTTCCTCATTCCAACCCAGCAGCACTGGTTTCCTGCTGGGTCTTGACTCTCCTCAAGCTCAGACACCAGGTTGGCACTGGTTCTGTGCTGTCCCTGGAATATGGCCCTCAGATACCCAGAGCTCTCTCTCTCTCTCTTCATTCTTTCAGGTCTGCACTCAAATGGCATTTCATCAGCTGGGTTTTCCCCAGCCAGCTAACCTAAAATAGTGTAGCTTCTCCTTTTATCCTTAAATCTTGTGGTCCCCAACTCCTATACTGGTCCCCAACCCCGGTACCAGTCTGTGGCCTGTTAGGAAATGGGTCACGCAGTGGGAGGTGTGTGAGCGAAGCTTCATCTGTGTTTACAGCTGCTCCCCATCGCTCTCATCACTGCATAAACTCTGCCTCCTGTCAGATCAGCAGCGGCTTTAGATTCTCATAGGAGCGAAAACCCTACTGTAAACTGTACATGTGAGGGATCTAGGTTGTGGTCCCTTCCTAGAATCTAATGCCTGATGATCTGAGGTGGAGCTGAGGTGGTGACGCTAGTGCTGGGGAGCAACTGCAAATACAGATTATCATTAGCAGAGAGGTTTGACTGCACAGTAAATGCAATGTGCTTGAATCATCTCCAAACCTCACCCCATCCCCCTCCTCCTGGTCTGTGGAAAAATTGTCCTCCATGAAACCAGTCCCTGGTGCCATAAAGGTTGGGAACCACTGCTTTAACCTTTCTGATTTCCTCTCAAGACTTTTTCTTGTTACCTGACACCTACTTTGTGTCTCACGTGGCTCTCCTCTCACCCAGAACCCTTGCTTTATTCCTTCAGATTCAGGTCTTTTCTTCCTCAATGCCTTGGCCATGCCATTCTCTTCGATTAGAACATTCTTTCCTCTTTTCTCTTGACTGCCTTAAATGCCTTCTCCTCAGGGAGGCCCTTCTGGACCATTCTATCTGAGTAGGTATCATTTGACCTTCTCCAATCCTACAACACTTATTTTACATCTTTGTACAATGTTTATTTTCTTCATAGAAATTACAACTGTAAAAAAAGTATATGTATGTGTATATCTATTTCTATTTCCTCACTTATTTATTGTCTTCCTCCCAGCCCCAACAGATTGTAAATTTTACGAGGGAAGGGACCATGTCTACTTTATCAACTGATCAATACATAACATGTACCTATTATAGTTCAGAGCCTTATATACTGTAGGTGCTCAATAAATATTTATTGAGAGCATGAATAACTGATACAGATGGAGTCATTCACAGATCTAGGAAAAATGATTGAAGAGGCTCCCCAATATGTTAGAAGCTGTGGTTGTCCATCCATATCCCTCTGGTTCTTGCCATTTCTGTACATAGTTGATGGTTTTCTATGCCGGCATCCGTGATCTCTGCGTGAACACTTCTCGAGCTGCATGTGTGTGCTTGCATGCAGTGTCAGGGAGTCAGCACCCACAGGAGCAGCTTTTGACCAGTGATCGACAGGAGTGGGTGGATAATTACCCCAGCTTCATCACCTGCCTGATGGGATTACCGCTGAGGCAGGTTGCCCACAGATTCCTAGAAGTCTCAGGTGGTCCAGCTGCCCACGGTGGTATTTTGCGCATTAATCCACTCTCTCCCTATTGGCTTTCTTCCCTTCCCTGTCTCACACCTCCATTCCTTGCCAGTGCTTCCAGCGATCACCTGCCAAGGAAACTACTTGCACTCAAATCCTCATCTTAGGGTGTGCTTTTGGGAAAACCCAAACTAAGACATCTATTTTATCTGAATCCCCTCAACCATTCTCCTTTTGTGGAAGTATTGCAAGAAAAGTGTTTCAATCTAGCAACTATACAGGTTGGGAAGGGAACAGTGGGGTGGGGATGGAGTAGATTAATTTGTCATTCACTAACTTTTTTCTTTCATTTAACCCCTTCCATGCCAGCAGCCATAGTACACATTTGTATCATTTTCTGTGATCCTCACAGACATTCTTTACAAATGATAGCTTATCTCTTTTTTATAGAAACCTTCAAATAAGGACTCTCCTTCTCATCCTTGGTTTACAGCTGAATTCTGGTGCCATTTCCTTGCACTAGACTCTATTAATGATAATAGCAGCAACAGCAATGATACCCATTCAGTGAACACTTGATGTGCACCAGATAACGGCTAACTTATATTATCTAATCAAATAGTCACAACCACACCATGAAGAAGGCACTAGTATTGTTTCCCTTTTATAATAAGGAAACTGAGGCCCAGGAAAGTTATGGGCTCAGCATGCTTCCACTGCACAACTCTGCTACCAGTCAGGGAAGCTATTAATATATCTTGCCCATCCACCAGGTGGAAGACCTTGGATTTGAAGCCAGAGATTTGGCCACACCTCCAAATCTCCCAAACTCTTTGCCCCATAGAGCCACCAGGTCTCATCATACACAAAATTTATTTTAAGGCACAACATTAAAATGAGATATAGCAGTTATAAAGTTTCTGAAATTTTAGCCGAAAGAGTGAAACCCATTGCTAACGAGAAACAACAATAAACACATACTTAAATGTAATTGCAAGTGCAGCATTTCCAGAACACAAGATATAAAAAATTGCAGCCCTTAACACTTTTATTTTTCCCCAATTGGATCTTATGGTAAAAAAATGTTTATCACTACTGCTCTAGGCTATGAATCTTAGCGAAAAAATGCTTTCTCCCCAGCAGAGCTAGCAGTACTAGATAATGACCAAAGCTCCACAGCTGTCCTGGCGTCTACTTCTGCCTGTCCCCATGTGTCAAACAGGAGTGAGGGAACCACAGGGCAAGCGACTAGAGTCATGAGGAAGAGAAGGCGCTTACGCAGCCAGTGCCCAGCAGAGCAGCCCCGGCCTCCCTTGACCTGCATATGGAACCCCCTCTTTGAATTTTCTGTTTCAGGCTGAGTCTCATTCTCCTAACCACCGATGCCAAGAAACCTCGCAGAGATCAGGCAAGTGCCACTGGGCAGTCTCCACTCTGTCACTTGGAGGGTGTTTTATTCTCTCCTTAGTTTAACATGAAAAAAATATATAGACCTGGTTATAATACCTCGTAGGGCAATCCAAATAGGCTTTAACGAGTTAAAAGCAAGTTAATCAGTAGCCAGTTGAATAGGTACATCTTTTAATATTTGCATATAGGCACAGGGAGGGTTGGAGAAGCTCCCATTCTGGGTAAAATATGACATAATAAAAAAGTGGTCTTTTTTTGCCTCAAGGGTAATTTTGCTAATTAACTACAATAAATATATTTTTTACCTCTCTAGTTTATTTTTAATCATACTTACTTGATTACAAAAGAAAAATTAACATGCTAAAAAATGTATTGAATGCCAGACCTTGTTTAAAGCATTTTCTATATATGTCTCATTTAACACTTACAACAATACTATGAAATAGGTAACATTGTCTTTGTTCATTAAAATGAACAATTAGCACAGTATAGTAGAGGAGAAAACAGTTAAATATTTCATTTTAATCATAAATCAAAAGGAAGGTCAGGTACAAATGTTTTATTTCCATAACAAAGTGATATATTGCTGAATGTCAATTCTTTCTGATATAAGTAGAGGTCAAAAATACATACATGTGGTGTAAAGGAGATGCACACATTGGCATGTTTATTAGAAACAGCACATGAGTATTTTGTAAGTTATCTGGAATTTTCTCAGTTGACATTATCTTATATCTTAACATTTGTCTGTTAACTGGTTAAGTAGCTTCCTTGGATCTGTCATTTGCAAACTAATTGTTTTTGTTCAAATGACTTGGTATTTTCATTTATTGTCTTTCTTGTATTTGCAATAAACTAAATCGTTGGATGCTCTTATTTTATTTCTAAAATTAAATTCAAATCATTGGCATTGGCTTGTTAAGTTTTAGGAGAAAATAACTTTTTAATGATTTACAGCACCAGCATCTTGCTAACTCTACTTCTTCTGAAACAAATGTCTTTAAAGTAATGTGTATACATTCTAGATTATGATGGAGTTCTTCCCCAACAGGATAATGGCACATTTTAAAGTACCCAAATGTAAAATTGAAATTATAGCCCTAGTAACATTGAGCCTCTTTGGAATGGCACGTTAATCTCCTAGATGAACTTTAATGGGACAAAAGTACAAGACATTCTGTGGGAAGAGATAGGCTAATCCTGAGTCCTTAATAGTAGACAGTAAATGTTGTACAGACGTGGTAAGCAGAATGGCAAACGCTTTCTTGCTTTTTTCTAGCACAGTGGATTTTTAATGCCTCTAGGACACCCAGGAGATATTACAGAGGTTGTACAGTGGCGAGTGGGCAAGGTATGTAGCAGGGAGAGGGCTGAGGAGCACTAGCCGGAGGCTTCACACTTCCCCCAACTGCTTCAGCTTTCTCAGTGACTCACATCTGATTTATATATGGTACCTCTGAGCATGACAATGTTTGAAAGAAAAGATCTGCTACTAAAAAAACAATGGCTAAGTATATTTGTTTTAGAATCCAAGTAAAAATCTTTCAAATGAGGGGTCTGGTATATTTATACATGGCAACAAATATTTTTATCTAATTTCTCCAGTAGCCTTTCATTGGGCCAATCATTTGAATTTGTAGTCTTAGGAAGAAACTGAAGAAGCCCAATGCTGGAAACTGCTGGAAGAGTCTTCTCAAATTTTACCCTTAGTCAGGGATTGCATGAAATTATATATCACCCTGCTCTCCACCCCACCCCACCCCAACTCAGACACTGGTTTCTTGTTCAGACTCCTCCAGGTTTGAGGAAAGACTGGGAGTCCTGTGTTCTAATAGCCCAGATGTTTAGGGACCTGTTGCCTTTCAAATCTTAAGGGATTGTCCTTCGAGTTCCCTGCTCCTGCCCCATCTCTTGGTGGGAAATCGCTGTAGAAGCAATTATGCTTTCATGAACAATGTCACTAAGCATCCCAGCCCTGCTGCTTGGCCGTTGGCAATTCTTATCTCCTATCCTAGATCCAGCATGTTAATCTGGAAGCATGCATTGGCTTGCCGCACTCTTCCAAAAGCCGCAGGGTTCACCTAGAACTTGCAGGAGTCAAACACCTCCATGCCCGCTTCCACCGGCACCACACAGCTCTTGTTACCAAATTCCCAGGGGTTACATGCTTACTATTTCCGAGCTCTGTACTCTCTTATTAGTTAGCTAGGAGAGTATCTACTTGAGCAGAAGTGTGACAAGTTTTGTCAGTTTTGCTCTTAAAAATGAGTCAGAATACTGGTATTAGTGCTACTTCCCCATGATTCATCACCTATGAACCGAGGCACCATTGTTTTAGACTAGGAAAAGTTCACAGTAAATATGTGTTCCATGACACACAAATCCTCTGAGATGTTTAGTGAAAAAAGAGTTCCTGTGGTCAAATGTATTTGGAAAACACTGTGTCTCTTTTGGTGATTGATAATGTGCATTAGAAAGGCAAAGTGGGAAGGAGTATTTCTTGAATTTATTTGATCATATTTTTAAGTCCTTTTGCCTAACCTCCCTTTCTTTTGCCCTCCCTTCCTCCCTCTTTTTCCTCCTTCCCCCATTCCTTTCTTTTTAGTAACATTAGTTATCTAGGGCTCCATGGGAAATATTTTTGGAAAACTGTACATACCTGTTTTAAAAACATTACATTGAAAGTCGTTTATAAAAATCATCCCAGTTGTTTGGTACCAAATGTTTGGGAGTTTTTCAGAAGTAAACTATTTTAAAATTGAATTCGGTTAATCTATTTTGGGTCTATGGATTAGAAGCACAAGATGTCAGATTGGGGACAACCCCTGTTAGCATCTCATTGTCATTTTATAAACAGGGCACAGACATAGATAAGGTATAATCTTTCATACTGAATTTATAAAGAGGTTAAAAGAGCTATTTTAAGCACTTTAAGTACAGCAATAGAGATGCAAGCTCTGGGCTCAAGCCATATGGGCTCAAACCCTGACTCTGCCACTCACTAGCTGAGGGAATGTGAGCAAATGTATCTCTGACTCAGTTTCCTCATTTGTAAATGTGATGGTAATTATACTCTCCTCAAAGGGTCAATGTGATGATTTAATGAGATTAAACAGCTAAGCATAGTGTTTGGCACATGGAAATAATATTAGATATTAACATTATTAAACACATTATTAGTCAGGATTGCATAGTTCATATAAAGTTAGAGGTGACACACAATTCTACAGAGAATTTGGAGGATCATAAGATTGGAGAAACAATGGGGAGGAAGGAATTATATAACTGAGGTCTCTGTATTGATAGTCCCCAATACTGGGGTATATGGAACATTTTTTTTGGAGGAGGGTCAATTCTGTCTTGAAGCTACAACTCACAAATCCTCTCAGTGTGAGGTGGTGGCTGGCAATTCCGGTCTGGGCATTTTGTGTGCTGAGGCAGAATTCTATCCATTTACCCAAAAGTCCATGGGGGACTGCATTTTTCTGAGAGAAACCACAGAAGGAAGAAAGTCTCCCCTCTGTAAGGCTAGCAAGCATGAGCTGCCATTCCCTACCTGAACGGGTAGGCGAATGCGATGTCAATGCTGAGGTTACTTTCTGTCTTGTTGACGCAGTCCACACTCAGCCGCAGGCCTCCGGAATAGCCACCGCATGTTGCAAATGCAAAGATTGCAAAAAGCTGTGGAGAACAAGCAAACAAGAGAAGGCAGCCATTAGGATGATGTTGATCTAATGAGACATATCAAAGGGAGCTTAGTGTCCAGACTGAGAGAGGTTATGGTTCTTCTGAAGAGAAGCATCATGTTTGGTTCAAGTTGGAGGATGAAAGGTAGAATGATGGGGTGGACTGGGGAGGTGGTGTCTAAAAAAATAGTCTGGCAAGCTAGAGAAACATTGCTTGGAGAGTAATACAAGGACAAAATAGCTGTGCTTGAGTGTACAGTACAAGGACTTTTCATGCCTCAGAGGGTAGGAACATAATCCCACAGTCAAAGACCTGAAAAGCAATGTACCAACAGGTTAACGATGGATATCTCCAGGTAGGAAGACTTTGGAGTGTCTCCTTGCTTTCTTCTTTTTGTTTGGCTGTATTTTCTGCAATAAACATGATCTTTCTTTGGAATAATGTAGACGGATTGTTAAAAAGACACGGTCAGAGAATTCTAAAGCTAAAAGTTTGAGGAAGGCTAGGTTAGTATAGAAGAGGTGCTACTTCAGAGCACAAGGTCTCAGTGTATTTCAGCCTCAAACCCCCATTGGTGGTTATATCTCTGTGTTGGTTGCTATATCTAAGTCATCTATTAAAAGTTGCAACTTGTTACCAGTTAATGTCATAGTCTAGTGTGATGTAGACCATAAATCTGTGAAGAACAAGGCACAGAAAATTAGGAGCAGAAACTCAGAAAAGTCTTCTAGAAAGAAGAAACACCTAAGAAGGTGGGATGGCCCAAGATGGGAAGTAAGCAAATGCCAAACTTTGTTCATTTCATAGTTTGGCTAACTTCAAAAGAATTTCCAAAGAAAGTCAATCAATGGCACTTAATACTAACATATGTTGCAATATTGCAATTTATCTTATTTTAATTTTGGAATTCAGCTCCAGCTTCTTGAATTAGCTTGGGATCCTTGTCAGGAACACGAGCTCACTTTGCATAGTGAGAGGAGTTATTCTGTAGGGGTCAAGTACATGGGCACTGGAATGTGACCTTAGGAAAGCTGCTTAACATCCCCATGCCTTGACTTCCTCATCAAAAATTGCACTGATAGTAACTTCTAGGTGGCTTTGCCATTTGATATGAAACAACTGCTGTGGGTGAGAAGGCTGCTGGAGCTGGCGAGATCACCAAGCCTTTCCAAAAAGTGAAATGAATATTATCCATAACACTTGCCACCTCAATCCGTGGTGGAAAAACAGCCTCAGAATGATTTGTCTCAATTGGCCATTTAAATTTTATAGCAAAAGACTGGCTAAGGGTAACAAGGCATTTTAAAACCTTCACAGGGAAAGCGATGTTTCGTGGGCCATTTTTGTGTGTGTGGTGGTTTTGAGCTGTTTTCTAAAATCAGTATTTTTAACATGGAAACAACTTAACCAAGAGATATAGTAGTTGTATTAAGAGCAAAATGTGTCAATATGTGCGAACGCTAACGTGTGTAAAGCATTCACATAGAACAGATCCTGGCACTTCATGAATGCTAACAAATATTATTACTGCAAATAATGGATGCTCCTTGGTAAGATGCTCCAGGCCATAAAATAAGGAATTTAGACTTAATCCCTAACTAAATCTATATGGCTATTATCCCCAGTGAACCAACATCCAAGCAGTCCAGAAAAGCTGATCTTTTTTGCTTTGTTTACTTTTCTAGCCTAGGACTGGATGAGGCATTCAGAAGCGATTCTATCCCACTCCACAATCTAAGGGTGATGCGCAGAACACCAGGCCTGAAGGGAACCTGATCTTTATCCCTGTGGTATGGATTTGCCTACCTGTCACGTCAGCTCTTCGTATTAGTAGGAATAAAGAGCAATTTTAAGTGTTTAATGCTTAAATCTAGGTTTCATCATATGATACTGGATGTGCCAGCCCCTTGTGCCATGTCAAGATAGAGTCTTTGGTAAGACTTCTTCCAGAAGAGAGTATAGAGTGATGGAGTCCAAAGTCCCATGCTACAGCTATGGAGATAAACCTTTGTGTCTCCAAGTTACCTCATCTGTAAAAAGGGATATCTCCTGTATCTCCCTGAATTGCGGAGAGAATGAAAGGCAAAGGAGTATGTATTTATGTCCTGCCTTCTTTCAATTCATGTGGAGATTTGTGTGATGTTTATACATATGCATTTCTCTGGGCAAGAGTCCTAAGTGTGTATTCAGTAGCTGCACATGTAAGGTAAGAAGGGATTGTCCACTGTGGCCACTTTAAAGTGCCTATTATGGACCAGGTATTGTGCCCGGCACTTAACATATGTGGTCATATTTCCTAGTAACAACAGTGTCGAGTGTGGGTAGGGGTTTGTGTATGTATGCATATGTGTGTGAATGAAATTTAATATTCCTACATTAAAGATATGGTAGAATAGCATGGTTGCTTCAAAAAGTTGCATCCAGAAAATTCCTTGGGACATTAACACGCTGCAAATTAGAGTTGAGGGACATAAAAACAAATCAAGTCAATTTCACTACTTAGTAGCTGTAAAGAAACTACCTTGGCTTTTCATCTTATATTAAAGTGCTTTATAAACAGTAAGGTATTATTAACACTGTCATGTAATACAGATGGAATGATAATTATGTATTTAACGAGTTCAAAATGTTAGATATATGGAAAGGGCGGCTCAAGACTATTGAAACCACACACACCATTATTTTTTCTTTTAGTTTCCATTGAGCTTTGAAAACACAAGACATTGTACTTGAGTTAAGTATCATACCTATGGGCTTTCTGATTAAGTTTCTCCCCTCGCCATAGTCCTCACTGATTAAAGGGAAATCATACTGTGTGACCAATGTCAAATTCACATGGGTTTGGTGAGGATTAAACTGATAATGTCTGTATAGCACTGGAAGAGTCAGATCCTGCTGAGTGAGTAACTTATTACAGGGCTGGTTGATTCCACATTTGGGAGAGTAAAATCAACTCCTCCGGAGTTTATCAGCCAGGAGCTTGGACTTGTAATTAGAATACATCAAGACACAGTGAGGATAGGGGACTGGAGTCTCTTTGAAGGGGTTGAGATTCTCCAAACCTCAGTTCCCACATCTACTAAATCAGGACTAACTCCTTGATTTCATTTGGTAGGTGTCTAATGGTAGACTCACCATCTGCTAGCTGTTGGGGAGCAGAAAGGCAAAAATGTCAGAGAAAAGACAAAGATAAGGAAGGTCTCTGCCCATCATGGGGCTTCATTCTAGATGGGAGAGACACAACCCCAAAGAACATGCAAATAAAGTCATCACAAGGTGTGTTCGATGGTTTGAGGGGAAGCTATTCTGCGCAGAAAGTTATGCCTGAGGGTGTTTAAGCTAAGACCCGTGAGACGAACGAGAGGAAGCCATGCAAAAAGTGGGGGCTCGAGTGCTGTGGGCAGAGGGAACAGCTTATGTGACAGTCCTCGGGGAGGAATAGCTTGACACGTTTAAGGAGCCAGTGGAAGGAAGCCAATGTGGCAGCTGGATGGCAAAAGAGGTTGGGAATAATAATATTTATCTCAAATGGTTGTTATTCATGTTAACTGAGAGAGCACACGTGAAGCATCAGGCTCACTGCCCTCAATAAATGTTAGAGCATCTTCTCCTTTTTGGTCATCTTTTCCCCCCTTCTTACTACTTCTACTACTACTACTATGACTACAACTACTACTATTACTATTACTACTACTCTACTGAAGAAACTGAGAATAGACAGAAAATTATCTCTCCCCAACTCAGCTAGAAGCAGAGTTGGAACTAGGATCCTGGTATCTGGGGTCCTTGGGTCAGTGTTCTTCTAATTAGCTCTGTAATTGCAGGAAGAACAATTTTTGGCCATGCGAATCGGAAGTGACTCTCAAATGGTGCAGTCTTCTTTGCCTAGAAATGCACCATGGCTGCTTTAGTGACCTGAGGTTCTAAATGTTTCTCCTGAGTGTGTCACACACACCTGCAAGCTCATTGCCAAATGGATGCTTTATTGTCACTTTATTTTATTCTTTCCTTCCTTCCTTCTCGCCTTCCCTCCTTCCTTCTTCCTCTTTTTATCCTTGATGGGGTGGAGGAATTTAGAAGGAAGACCTTGGAAGACACTGTAAAGAGAAAGAACCATCTCTGGCTTGGCGACTGATCCTCCGAGAAGCCTTTACTATTAGAAACGGGAAGGTTTGTGTGTCTAATAGATGCTCAGTTCTGCGAGACTAAGGCCTATTCCTAATGCGAGCAATATCCTCTTCTGGGAGAAAGGGGAAGATAAAATAACTTTCTGTTGTGCAGCCAGGATGGAATGAGAACTGGAGGTGAGAACTAAGAGAACAAGGAAAGAGAAAAGCCCGAGGGGCCAGTATGAGTGTGTGTGTCGGGGGTGGGGATGCAGAAAGAGGGTACAAGAGAGGAGCTAGAGAGCAAGATCTCCAGCTGCAGCAGACTCTGTAATGAGCATAAGCAGCTTGCTGAGAGATGTTAAGACATGGCGTGTGCGTGTGCACATTCATCCTCAGCCAGCTCACTGCCTGCTTTCTGATAATGCAGTGCACTAGCTCACCTTTCCAGACATTGAAAGCATAACCAGGGGCAAAAGCCCGTTACCCACTTAAGCAGAATTATAAAACATCTTTCCTCAACCTCCCAATTCTCCTCCAACAAAGAGGAAACCTCACCCTCCAGCACATTCTAAGATAATCAATATCATAACCACTGGTCTAATCATTCACTTTCCTTGAGTTCAGAAGACCAAAATAAATCTGCAATGAACTCTCATTTTACTACTGTCTTGGATGATCTATAGCTCTGTTTCTAACAAAAAATTACTTTCAAAATTGACAAAATTAGCCAACAGAGAGTCTCCTTGTATGTAGCCTTATTAGAAATACATTTAGGTAAAAAAAAAAACAACAAAACAGAATTGCCCTGCATTTTTCTGGCTTAATAAGCATCCACACACCAAAATCACCCATAGCAGGAAGGATGTCTTTACAGTTAATAACAACAAAGGTTTTCCCCTGGAAAGAGGGCAAGCAGTTCCCTCCTTTGAACTGATTGAACCACACAAGGAATATCAATGAAAGATGATATTAATCCCTCTGGTTAATCTGCAAGTCATAGTTAAAAGCAATATGTTGGTGGAAGACAGGCTGATTAATGGCACTTGTAGGGATCCTCGGTTTGCAATGAAGTCAGAGAGAGGATATCTCCCAAAGCCTCGTACACAACTCTAGGCATGAAGGATACCTTGGAAGAAACAAGAGAGAGAGTGTAAGGATACTGGTAGAAAGGCTTTGAGAGATTGGGACCAAATAGTGGTGCTCATATTACCACTAAGCTGAGTGTGCTAACAACTAGGTCTCCCAGGGATAAAGCTGTGATTTATAGCATTTGCTGATTTCCATAGCGTAAATATTTCTACCATGGCCAATTCCAAGCTACCAACATGATACCTCTGAATTTGGACTGGGAAGAGATCTGCACAATCCGCCGTGCTCCAGTACATCACTGCCACAAGGGACTCCCTTGGGACAAGAACTTTTACCCATTTTGGGCTTATTTCACTGACTTACTCCTTTTCCGCCAGCTACACTTATTCCTTCCTTCATTCATTCACACCATTCAACTACTTATTCACTTATTTAGTTAGTTACTGTGGCAGAGGCTATTGATACCCTGTCAACATCTGCAGCTCCAGGGGACAGTTCTTTTACACACCAAGGAAGGGCTTCCACCCTCACACACCTGAGTCTCTCTGCTAAGGGCTTTCTCAGGTAGCATGAGTGTGCTTGGCCTGTGACTGGAGTTGCACAGGTAGAAGTTCCCAGGAGCTAATTTCCTCGCAGCTTTCAACCCATGTGGAATGGAAATTGGTGGGTAAAAACTCCAGTATTCTTGTCCCTCTGTGGGACAGTTCTGAGGTGTGTTCTGTACAGTTTCTCAAAGGGTGCCCATGGTGACTGAGCCCCAGTTACCCACAGGAACAACCTGCCCGTGGACACACCCCTGGCTGGCTTTGCTTCCTTCCCTGGCCCACTGCCCACTTGTCATTGTGCTTCTTGACATCACCTCCCAAATAAACTTCTTGTCTCAGGATATGCTCTTGGGAAACGCAGCTAAGGCAGTTCCCATACAGGGACTGAGTGAGCACCTAGTAGTTTTCAGACACTGAGGTGGGCTGTAGGATTATTGTGTTAATGAAGGAAATCACGTTTTCCTGGCCACCTCACCTTATACCTTTCTGCTTCTGGCTCTGTCCAAATAAGCTGAGCTCTTCCAGCCACAGAACATTCATGCTGTCTGTCTCCTTCACCTGAAACTTCTTTCCTTGCATACTCTGCATGGAGAGCTCTTCTCATCTTTCCTTCTCAACTTTTCTTTTCCTTTTTAAATAGGAAGTCTTTGACTATGACATCTAAGCTAGGCTTCCCACCCAAGCCTACTCCCACCACTGCCCCCATTATCCCATTTTTTTTTTAACATGAGCAGGCTTTATAAAATCTGTATTTGTGTGGTATTATTTATTCACTTGCATATGTTTTATTTTACCACTTCCCTGAAGGAGGATAATATACTTGTTTTTGTTTTTTATTGCTGAATATCTATCTATCACCTTGCATGGTGCTTGGCATGAAGTAGGTGCTGCCTAAATGCTTGTGACTTAAAAAGTGCAATAAATAAATTAAATTAAATTAAATAAAGACATGCCCTTCCCCCATCTCCAGGGAACTTGCTTTCTATTTGAGGACCCAGACAAGTGAATGAACAGGTACTCTGATGGTGCTTTACTGTGGTGCAGGAATTGGAGTATGTTAGGGGAAAATATGTTACATACTTGCAAGAGAGGGGAAGGGACATAGCTGTCTGGAAGGATCGATAGCTAAGTAGAAACCAGGAAAGCTTGCCTGATTTGTCCAGGTAAGAGGGAGAAGAAGAGTGTTTTAGGCTGAGAGTAGCAAGTCAAAGACACACAAGTGAGCAAGTGAAGCATTGTTGGGCTGTGCAGTTGGTATAACTGGAACATCTCTTGTAAGGTGGGAAGAAGGAAGTGACTCAGTCCAAAAGGTAGGCAGAAATAAGTCAGGTACAGGGATCCAAAAACTACAGCCCCTGGGCCATATCCAGCTTCTCTGATTCATTTGTGTATGGCTGCTTTCATGTTATGGTGGTAGAGTTGAGTACCAACAACAGAGAGCTGATGGCCCACAAAACCACATGTGTTTACTACCTGGCCTTTACAGAAATAGTTTGCTAATATGAAGAAATCTGGGTTTTGCACAGAGCTTAGGTTTTCAGCAGGGGAGGGGTGTGGACAAATTTACTATTCAGAAGGGTCACACTGGTTGAAATGGAAAGTGTGGATTGGCAGAGGTTGGGACTAGATGCTGGTAGATCAGGAAGTGTCTTCCCCAGATGATGTGAAAACCCCTTGCCAACATGACCATTCCTCAGGTATCTTTGTATTCCTCATTGTAGGTGGCCGATACATTTTATCAAGTGAATGAATACATGAATGAATGGGCAAGAGGAGGTGAGAGGATGAAATGCTTGGAAAAGGGCATTTGGGCACTGAATAACTGGATAATTAACATTATGATGATAATGATGATAGTAATAATAAAGTAACTACATTTGGTTTTGTGTGCCAGTCTCTTCAATAAGTATATTATTTACCTTGGCTTATCTAATCCTCTCAATTACCCCCTGAAGTAGGAATGTAATCCCTACTGAGGTTTATGGTCATGGCCAAGGTCACATGGTCTACTGGTAAGTGAAGTAGTCATGGTTTGAACTCAGAGCCAACTCTGCAGGGGTGTGAAGGGGCTTTCTAATTGAGGCCCCCTCTGTCTCATCAATGTTCAGAAAGCCACGTGAGGGCCAAACGAAGTATCTGTAAGACAAAGCCCTGGTCACCCACGCTGATGACAGTGGAAGCTCCCATATTTTGCTTCAGCAACATAAGCCTCCACTCTGCAGCACTGCAAGCCATCAGGGGAAGGGAGCTAGAGTCTGGCATAATAGGAATATTTGAAAAGTCTGATGTGAGTAGCTTATGCCAATTACACTTGACGAGTTCGTCCTCCTAGTTGTCGGCCACCCACAGGTGGGGGTGCTGGGTTTCTCACCTTCCTGCAGCTCCATCATTTAACAGCTGATAGGTTAAAGAAGCCCAAATCCTCCCTGTGCACCCCCCTCTGATGAAGCCCCCTTGTCCCTCCTTTTATGATTTGTCTTGGGCTGTTGAGCCATTAGTCCTCAGCACCCCCAAAGAGCATTTCTAAGCACACCTCTGTCTATAGGGGGTGATTAGCTCAACAGTGGCCCCGAAAAAGCAAGGAATACATACTGTCAGGATATTTTCCAGTGCAGAAGGAGCCTTTGATTAACTGTGGCTTCCCTCACACTCTGCTCTCTGTATACGACACCCCCAGTAGACTGAAGAACACTTCTAAAATGTAATGGTCCATTTCTATTGATCTTTGTCTTTCTTTTCATTTTTCTTCTACTAATAATTGGAGTTTTCTAAAGAAATCGACTAAACATCTGCTTGGCCATCAGTTTATGGTTACTGCAATGGGTATATAATACTTTAACCCAGAAGGCTTTTGTGAATAACCCTGTAAAACCTCAGAAGGTAACTCCATGTGAAGGTAAAAACTGCAAGTTGTCCCTGAAGACAGTAGAATTTTATTTTATTTCACAGCAGTGAAAACCATTGTTAAAAAGCTTTCGCCATAGAGCTATGTCTTTTTTTCCCTATCGTATATAACTATCTGTGTTATTAAATGCTCCAATATCTTCCACGCTGCATTCCATTTCATGCTAGCTGTCAAAATTGGGATACTGCGCCCTTCTAACTGCTCCGAGATTTGTGTGAAATCTTCCCAGGCAAAAGCAGCCTTACAGAATCAGTACTTTGCACCATCAACTGAGGAATTTTGACCAGGCTCTACCGAAGGAGAATTCCAAATTACTTACATGGCAAGAGAAGTTTCTCTTTTCATTTTCTTAAATGTGCAGCCTTTGAACTGGATCATCTAGCAAAGTATTTGGCTGTAGGTAACAGAAAGCCTGACTTAGAGTGGCTTAAACAAATAGAGGTTCATTTTTTCCACACATATCAGAAAGTCCAGACCTAGGTGGCTGCTAATTATTGATGATGTCTGGGCCAACATTTCTTTGGTTCTTACGGTCTTTGCCTCAAAATCACAAAATGGCTGCTGTGTGCATGGACACCTTTTGCTGCATGAGAAACTAGGAAGTGCTTTTTAGGTGAGGTAGGCAAGGAGCCAAGGGTTGGAAATGATTGTCAGGTCAGTCAGTCTCCATTGTCTGCCACAGGAACTGATGAGAGGAAGCTGGAACAGGCTTCCAAGGCATTTCATAAAGGTCAAGTACATTGAGCATCTGGTCATTTCCTTCTGCCAATAGTGCTTAGAGAGCCCCGAGCCTTTATGTAATGGGCGAAATTTAACTCTTGCCTATGAATTGAAATTTAAATTTCTGCTTGATTTTATTTTCCCACATAAAACTTTAAAATAAAACACATGGCTGAAATAAGTAAAAAATAATTTGGAAACAATCTTCATGCCTATAGAAACTATAATTAATAAATTATGAGGCATTCAATCAATGGTATATCATGCATTGGTTAAAAAGGGTATAGAAAATTGAAAGTTGCTTATAATATTTTGTCAAGCAAAAATTATACAAATAAATTGCCAAGTACAATATACATGCATTGCATTTTTGTAAAAGAAAAGATTTATGCAGCGTGTATATTTTTTACAGACATTGAAAAGGTCTAGAAAGACAGCACTGAAGTATTATTAGTTGTGACTATTGAGGAGTGGAATTTAGAGTTAGAATCTCTGTTTTAAATTATTTTTGTGTTGTTTCTTTTTTTTTTTTT
>VBSM01002035.1:21519994-21562834 GCA_008086735.1 Cheirogaleus medius | reverse complement strand
CCTCCCAGAGAGCTAGGATTACAGGCGTGAGCCACCGCGCCCGGCCAGCACCTGGTAAATCTTTAATGAGTGAAAAAAGAATAACCATCATGAACACTTAAAAAACAATATAACCTGTCTTCCAAAGTTGTCTTGGGGCAAATTCCTAGAATGCTGGTAATTCTTACCAGGAATGGCTATTTTATAAATGCACAAATTGTTTCCATTTCTTCCAATAAGCATGTGTAACTTTTGTGCTAAAAAAAAAGATTTTCTTAAAATTGCAAATTTAGGCAACATCTGGGTAACCTGAGCAAATTAACTTCAGACCTGTCATTAGATGGTTGTGCTGTTTTTCACTTTTATTTAGATGAAAAATGTGAAGTCAAAGAAATCCACACTCCTTTTTGGAATTATTTTCAATAGTACTTTCAAATTATTTATATTTATAGAGATTATAAAACAGAAGAACATTTCTGACCTGCTTATTTAATAAAACATTTTGAAAAAAGTCTCTCTTTAGAATCGAGGTAAAAATATTTCAAAATATACCATGGGAGCATATGGCTCAAGTTTAGCATCAATCATTAGTGGAGTGAAAAGAGAAACATTCATCAGATTAAATAAGAATAATTACTTTTAAGAAATCAATTTCAATTCTCTCATATTCATCATAATGGAATAACAAGATAAATAAAACTTCAACAGAGCTGAGATCATTTTTGTGATACCTGATTAGAGAGAGTCTTGTGAATTAATTTCTTGCCCATGATAGTATTTTTGAACTTGATATTTTTCCTGGGTAAATTTGCAATATGAACTTGCTGAATTTTCTTTCCTACCAAACCATATCCTAGTGCATTGAAGAAAATCGTTGATGACAGATATCTTAACTGCATACTTCTGCTTGATAGGAAAATTAGAGCAAGATAAGCTCATGCACACAGCAGCCATTCTGTAGCTCAATAACGTGCGTTGGATATGCTGGCATGAATGACTCCCTGCCAGAAGCTGTGCTTTCACGGTAATGTAGAATAATTACATTTTTAAAAACTGAAGATAAGTGAAAACCCTCAACTCCTCTTTGCTTTACTTTTTAGAGTAGGCTTCAGATCACCCTGCCCAGTGTTCTCTCAATAGGAAATAAACTTCCAGGTGGGATTCAGTTCTGGTTGATTTTAGTATATTTGATGTGTCTTCTTGAACATTTAAATATTTCATCAACTAGAGTTGTATTTATACCCATAAAGCAATTTAGAATACCAGAGGGTTATTCTGGAAGAAAATATTGATCCATAACCAATTGGCCGCATTCAATTAATGTGTTTTCACTGGACAATGAGTCATTAAGCAGAGAAATCTCTCTCATCCCCACTCCTTTTTTTAAAATTCAGTTTTACCTTAATGAAAGACAAGCATAGAGTCCTATTAATAGAATAGTAGGAGCTTGTCATTGTTTTTTTTAAGCATGCTTGGTTGCTGTATTAAGTAAAATCCAGGCTTTAGCAACTACAGGCCATGAGTATAAACAAGCATCATATTTAAGCTTATCATCCAAGAGGTAGCAACCCAGAATTAGTCATAGAACCATTTGTTGTCAGAGGGATTTTGAAACATACGTAATTGTGTACAGAGATTTGAAAACCTTTCTATGTTTTACTTCCTTTGAACACCTTATTGACAAGTTGCATCTCTATAACTGCTCATATTTCAAGATCACAGACTTGTTTTGATCAATCTGATTCTTGACCTGGAAATCAATATTTGAACCTCTCAGATATGATGTGTAGTCATCAAATCATCTCTCTCTAACAACAGGAAGTTGCTACAATATATTATTTTGATTGTATAATGAAATAGAAACAAACCTAAAATAGGCAGTTAAAAGGCAGTACAAAATATCAATCATATCAAAAAATTTTCCACATATTACAGAACTTCTTAATGAGCAGTTTGAAGTATATTCTAAAGTAGTATTTTCTGATTATAATTCTAGTCATAATATCAACAATTGTTGCTGCTACTTAGCAAGTTTCTATTTGTATACAGCAATGCACTAGGTGCTTTATAGACATTATCTCATTGAAATCTCATCACCTTGCAACATAGTACTATAATTATCCCCACTTCAGAGCAGGGTAAACCATGGCTTAGAAGGGTTAAGTGATTCATCTGAGGACACACAGATAATGATCATTTAAATCCATGAGTTCATAACTATACCAAAAGAAACAACTTAACATAAAAATCGAATTGGTCACTGTTGGAAGATGCTAAGGAAGAAATTCATTGGTTTAAAAACTGATAAATAAAAGAAAAGAATCAATCATTTATATTGCTTTTTATTTAAGAGCCCTACCAGCAGGTGACCAAAGAATAGAAGAAAGGAAGTTCTCTTTATAAAAGTATTCAAGCTAGGTGTGGTGGCCTGTGCCTCTAGTCCCAGCTACTTGGGAGGCTGAGGCGGGAGGATCACTTGAGCCCAGGAGTTTGAGACTGTAGTGAGTCCCGATCATGTTACTGCACTCCAGCTTGGACCCCATCTCAAAAAACAAACAAAACAAAACAAAATAAAAAAAATTAAAACAAAGCAAATATAAAAGTATTCAGCTAATAATGAAGAAGGAATGATAGAATTAGAATATCACCATTTTGCAACTTGGTATGGGCTGAATGTTTATGCACCCTCAAATTTACATGCTTACCCCTAACTCCCCTGTGTCTATATTTGGAGATGGGGCCTCTCAGGAAGTAATTCAGGTTAAATAAAGTCATAAGGGTGGGGCCCTGATTCAAGAGGATTAATGTCCTTATGCGAAGAGACAGCAGTGAGCTCACTCTCTGTACTTACACACGGAGGAAAGGCGGTGTGAGCACACAGCAAGGTGGCAGCCACCTAGAAGCCAAGAGAAGAGGACTTAGAATAAAACCTACCTTGCCAGCACCTTGAATTCGGACTTTCTGTTGTTCACAACTATAATAAATAAAGTTCTACTGTTTATGTCACCCAGTCTAGAGTATTTTGTTACAGCAGCCTGAGCTGCCTAAAACACACCCTTAATGAATTAATAAATCTAAGCACTAATGTCTGATATCACAAAAAAACAAAGACAACCAGCTGCTATATACCTCTAATGGAAGACAACCACACCAATATTGAGGTATTCTTGGCAAAAAAAATAAAAATAAAGCCCTGAATTTGAGCAAGCCTCTATGTTCAACTGCCAATTTACAAGAAATACAGGAGAGAGAACATGTAAAATGACATCACTAGGATGAAATCAGCAAAACCTAGACCCTCAGAGCTCTCCAGGGAAAACACCTTGTTTATTAAGTACAATAGCAAACTACAAAAAGTACAAAAAGAAGAAGGAGGAGGAGGAGGAGGAGGAGGAGGGAGGGAAGAGAGAGAGAAATGGAGAGGAGTATCTAAATTAAAAGGTCTTAAGAGACTTATCAATCAATCATATTATGTGGATTTTTAAAAATCTAGATTCAAGAAAACTGAAAAAAAATCATGAGATTAGGTGAGATATTTGGAGATGTGTAGACATTTGATGACATTGAATTGTTTTTTATTTTTAATATATGATATTATAGTATATCTTTTTGTTTGTTTTAAATACCTTTGAGAGATACACACAAATTTATTTATGGGACGGATGATATATGCCTGGAGAGAATGTAAGGATGGGAGTACAAAAGGAGCAACACTGGCTGAGTTCATTATTGTTGGAGCTAGGCAAATAAGGAAGTAGAGGCTCATTAACATATTTTTTGTTTCTTTACATATGTTTGAAATTTTTCACTATTAAAAGTTTTTAAAAATTGAGATATCATAAATCAGTCTATATATGTTAGTACATATATAGACAAATTTTAATATAGTTATGTTATATGTGTAAACAGTTTTCAAAGATATTTTTTAAATATTCAAAAATAATATTAATCAAAATTCCTAAGAGGAACACTTTTTAACATAAGGAATTCTCACTCTGTTCTATTACAATACTGCAGGACTTAGAAGAAAATCTGTTCTCTTTTCCTTAACAAAAAATTTCTTTCTTAATAATCTTTTATTGATTGTTCTAAAGACCCATTTAGTTCTGTCTCATTATGAGAGAGCAGCTTTTTCTCATTATGGTTTAATGACATGAAAGATCACCATAGCCTACAGGGCTATACATTCCATGTAAAGGACATTATTTCTTAGGCAATAAGATAAAAATTCCCACCATCTTTCGATAATGTCTTTCTATTGATTAAATCCAAGAGGCAATCAAATTTATTAAATTACTTAATATTTAATATATTGGTTTTAGTTTCTGAGTTTTAATGACTCAGAAGGGAAGTTATACTGATCGGCATAGACATAAATATTATCCCACTCCAGCACTGCACAAGAGACTTCGAGTGTGGAGCCATCTAGCACTTCTGTAACTAAATGACAGAGTGACCTTTTCTGAAAAATTTCACTTTGGGCTCCCAAATTAAACTTATCCTACTTTTAAACACATCTAACAAGGTTAAAGTACTATCAGAATCATCTTACTTGTTCACAGGAAACAAAGACAATTATGCAAGAAATAGTGACATAATTCTAAAAGAAGGTATTTGCACGGGCTAGAGAAAGTTGGAAGATGTGGGAATAGAAATGTAAGTATTAAGTAGAAAGTGCCTTGTAAATAGTAGCTGCCCAATAAATATATGTTTAATGATGATGAGGAATAATTCTTCCTCTAAAGGACAAGAAGGAGGCATTGGATGAAGCTCTGGGGAGTGATGTTGAGTTGAAAAAAAGGGAAATTGAAGGTCTGCTATGGAAGGGTCTTAATCTTATTAGTAAATGAAGAAGTGAGAGCAACTAATGAATGGAGGTGAAAGAGGAGACTGGGAAAAAAACTGGAACACCTACTGAGGAGGTAAAAATTAAATAAAAACAAAACAATTAAGAATTATAAAAAGGCATGATGCCATTACATTATTTTCCTAGGTCGGTTGCAAGCCCTTTGAAGCAGAGACCATGACTTGGTTGTCTCTGCAATCCCGTACTGTGAGAGTCTCTGCAGATTAATCTCCTCAGTAAGGGCAAGTACACCCAGAGCAAACCTCCAGTTAGACAGGCAGCAGAAGTACGTTAAAAAGTAGGAAAAAATATGAAAGGAAAAGTGATCTGAGGAAGGTAAATAAAAACCAACATGGCAGTTGGGTAAAGACAATGCATGGCTCATAGCAGGCATTTAATATTAATTTGTTGAATTAATGGAAATGCATCCCTTCTCTCACTCTAAACAGAGAGAAACTCACAAGTTTATATCAAAGTACTTAGGTGGGGCGGGGGTTGTCCACCAGAAGTAGTTAAGTAAGAGTCTAGAAGGAAATATATGGAACTAAATGTTAGAGAAAAAAGATATCTGCATAAAATTTGAAGACATATAAGGGAAAGGAAGGAGAAAAAACATGACAAAATAGATAGATAACAGTTATAATGATTGACATTCCAAGGTGGGTGGTCATCTTGGAAGTTGGAATAAGGTAAACTTGTCTGGGGGAACATTTGATAGTGGTCGTCTAGGAAAGTCTTGATGGGATGAGACGAGGAGTATTTATGGGCTGGTGTTTTACCTCAGTTTACCCTTTGGGAAACTACTGAAAGCTGTGGACTTACTTCATAGAAAACCTCTCACTTGCACATATATTTAAAAATTGCCAAACAGACTCTATGGATTCGGAGACTGTGCAGAGGTTTCTAATAGACCACCAGAGATGCCATGACCTCAGGCTAAGAACCTCTGTTCTTACAGAGAAGTACAATTTATCAGGTGCCGCAGCTGGTGACTGACTATGGTCACAGCCACTTTTCAAGCAACTTCTATTTCAAAGACACTTTCTAGGTCCAATCCCCCACTGAGGTTTCTTATTTCACACCTTCCAATTTTCTCCAATATTTACCATAAATTACTTCCTTTAGAATCATTATCACAAATTATTTTTTCTATAATTTCCACGTGCACCAGAACTCCATCTAATTAAGAAAATCCAGGATTTGGATTTTTCGAAACAGCCTGCTTCTTAGAGAAGAGCTAATCTGAAAGAAAACCACCTCCCTGCAAAAGTAAACTATAAAATGTTCTGCAGTAAAGTAACTTATCTGTATCTTGTTCCCTCGACTATAGAAGAAAGTGGGAGAATGCCTCTGGGAAACCTGCTGGCTCACATGAGACCTCAATAACTGTGTGCGGCATCAAATTCATTTCTAGTGGAATAACCAGTCTCTGAGGGCTGTGGTTAGCAGTGGCCAAGGCACTAGCTCAGTGGCAGCAGGACTGTGTGTCTGCAGAGCAGAGGAGCCCCTCCCCCACGCATCTCCCTGATGGCCGGGGCCTGGATGTGCACGCCAGCACCCTTCCCCTTACGGGAAACTGCCAGCGACACCCAAGAGGCCGACTGAGAGCATTGAAACCTTATGGTGTTTGCACTTCCTTAGCAGAGATTGGTTATAAATGCACATTTTAATGGATGCACACTGAAGTATGCAAAGAATCATTTTCCAGTCTAATGTTTTCATCTCTTCCTAGTCATAATTGATGCTAGAGGAAATCATCATGTTAAAGAGATAAGGTTCAACTTGTTTTATATCAATGTACAATTTAGGAAGGGCACCTTTTCATGACTTCTGTTAATAGTGACTCTAGGAAGCTGGTACCCTGTGTTCTGGGAATGAAGCATAACTCAGTGACCTAAATTAGAGGCTAATGAGTATAAATTCACACCACTGAATTCAAGGTTTTATTTGATCTGTAGCTCTTCTTGAGATAACCCTTTTCCAATGAATTTTATTAGAGGTATGCAGACATTTTTCTTAAAATAAAAAAATGAATATCTTCTAGATGTAAATATTTACTGACTGCATACTAAGTACCAGGCATTGTATAGGTGTTACATACACACACAGACACACACACACATACACGGTGTATGTGTATATAAACAAATCAATACAAAATTGTAATAAAGCAAATTAAAATACAAGCAGGTATAGTCATAGGGTCGTCTCATAAGGTGAACAGGGAAAGCTTCTTTGAGGAGGTACACTCAGGCCTGGAAGGCTGAGACGAGCTAGCCTTGGAATGAGATAGAGATGGACAGAGGGAGAATCCTGGGCAGATGATTTTGAGAAGGACAAGAACTTGGCACATTTGAGGACAGGAAAGGAAGCTACTGCAGCTGCAGTGGCAGAAGAGAAGACACGAGATGAGGCTCAAGGCAAGACCAGGCAGGGCCTCAGGAGGAATCTGGATAAACCCCATGAAATCTGTTTGTTATTTCTTTATGAGTCACTCTATAGTAATTATCAATAATAAAATAATCACAAGAATAACTAATGTTTGGGGAGCATTTACTATGTTCTGTGTTCTGAAGAAGGTGCTCTACATCCATTATCTTAAATTATCTTCCTGACATACCTGCAAGATAAGTACTATCCTTGGTCTACAGGTGGGAAAACTGAGGCTCATAACATGGTAACTTCTCTAACATCACACAGTGAGTAAGTAGCAAAGGCAGGAGTTGAGCCCTAAACTGTATGACCTAAGTGCTTAGCCAAATCCAGAGACACCATCCTGCCCTTGAATGTCACTCATACCTTGAGGCAAAGATAAGCAGAGCCTGCTGTAGGGTGAGAACGTGGAGGGACCCGGACTCCTGTCGATGCCCTGAGTGAGGCGTGAGGCTGAGCCTCGCTGTTGTATTTAGCAGATGCCGGGATGGAATCCAAATCCCTAACAGAACCAGTGGCTTGGGGGAAGAGGATGAGAAGAGATGTTTTGAGACACGTTCAGAAAAAGGCCAGGACAAAGATGTAAGAAGGTGTCAGACTTGCTCGAGCAAAAGGAGGAAACTGCTGCATTTGGCTTTTATCGGTTGTTGTGTTTATGTTCCCTAAAAAGAACTGGTAGACGCACGCCAGAGGGAGGTAGGAAGAGCTGGGTAATGTAGAGCTTGCCTCATAGGAAGCGGATCTCTTTAATGATGATGATGATTATAATGTTCTCATTTCTTAATGCTGCAAGTCCAGTGAAACATTAGAAATGAAACAACAAGCCCATTTACCAAGCACTATGAGAATGTCTTCTCTGGTATGACATTAGGATACTGGGCTTAATGAGCATCTCAAGTCTGTGTTCCTTTTAGGGTGTCTCCTAGAAGCCATGGGATGGCCTCATTTGAGATATGCCCAGTGGCAGTCATGGTATCTCCTTCTGTCTCCTCACCAAGGTAAAAAACCAAACCTGAGAGTCATCCTGTATTCCTGTTTCCATCATCTCATTCATTCAGTCACCTAGCTCTGTTGATTCTGTGTTCATAATAGTAGCTGTGTACACATATCTATTCACCTGGTAGTGCCTTGGCCCAGGCCGCTATCATCATTTGCCCAGAGTGCTGGCGGGGTCTTATCAGCTGTACCTGCCTCTAGACTTGCCCCAAACATCCTGGCTCTATGCTGCTGCAAGGGCTGACTTTCTAGAATGCCAGTCTGGCTATATTGCCTCTCTTTACCCTTCAGTGGTCCTCCATTGCCTGCCAGATAGTCTAATTGCCTTCGCACTGCATCCAAAGCTTCCTGTCTTCAGGTCCTTGCTTCCCTCTCTAGCCTGACCTCTCATTATCTTTGGTGAACAACAAATTACAACTCCCCACCCCAAACAATCTTGGCCATTATTTTCCCATAAGCCCTCACCTATGCTGTTGTCTTTGCCTGGAGTGCCTTCCTCACCTTTGTGTTTTAAGACTCAGTTCAAGTGCTACTTTCCCCATGAGGCTATTTTTACATCACTACTTTACCATTCTGTGTTAGACAGAATAATGGACCCCCCAGGGGTGCCCATGTACTAATCTACCATGCAATTACATGGTAAAAGGATCTTTGCAGATTAAGTTAAGGACTCTGAGATGGGGAGATGATGTTGGATTATCTGGGTGGGTTCAGGGAAATTATCAGAGTCTTTATAAGAGGAAGGCAGATGAGTCAGTCAGAGAAGGAGAAATGATGACATGAGCAGAGGCCAGAGAGAGAGAAAGAATAAAATTTAAAGATGGCCTGAACCAGGCTACTGGTTTGAAAGATAGAAGAAGAGGCCATGAGCCAAGGTATGCAGGCAGCCTAGAGAATCTGGAAAAGGGAGGGGAAAAGATTCTCCCCTAGAGCCTCCAGAAGGAATGCAGCCCTGTGAATACCTTGATTGTAGGACACTTCTGACCTCCAGAACTGTAAGATAAATTTATATTGTTTTAAGGCACTAAGTTTGTGGTACTTTGTTAAAGCAGAAATAAGAAACAAATAAATATTCCCTGTTCTTCCTTCCCTCCACCACCAGGGAAAATTGGTCCCTTTGTCTTTCAGCTTCTACTGGATCTGCTACACCTGCCTCTCCTAATGAGAATATAGACTCTTGGGGGCATAAATCACGTCTCATGCATATTTATGCATGAGTACAGGGCTGGAACATAGATGGTTATTCGTTCATTTACTTAGTTGTTCACTCATTTTCTCAATCAAATATTGATGATTTATCGAGTGTTTAATATGCATTAGATGCTGCTATGTTCAGCAAATGCATTGAAGATGTGTGCTCTGCTCTACTGAAGCTCAGTTGTGTTCTAATTGTGCTGGAAGAATTAAAATAATTAGATGCAATATTTTTTTTCCTTTAACATATTGGCTCTATTATTTCAATTATTAGATCATAGCATTGTTTATGGACTAGCAAGAGAATGAGAAGAAGAGATGTTACATTTCTAAGGCACATATTGCACATGTAGCTGGTAGAATTTACTAAAATATAATTTCAATTTTGAGCCAAAAAGAATAGAACTTTTCCTAAGTTTAAATCAGAAAGTATTAAAAGAGATCGTATGTGGAGAGATCGCTTAAAAAGTCCATTCTAAAACTTAAGTAAAGTTGAAGTCAGAAAATTTCATAATAGCCTAACAAATTTTTTATATATATCTAAAATTCTCTTGAAGTTGATGCTCCATGCCTCATAAATTCCATTTGCCTTTATATCATTTATTCTTTTTTCATTTTAAGCACCTTCGTATTATATGTAGACAAGGGCAATAGCTTAAACCTAAAATAACTCCAACAAGTCCTTGCAATGCAAAACGATAACATCACATAGCACTTCGCTACTCTGGAGTCCTTGCCTTTCTGTTATGGGAGGCTTTTTAGGCATTGTCAGATGAGCAGAGACCCCATGGTAGAATCTACACTGCATGTGGAGAGAGGGGGACTGAGCCCAAGTCTCCGCATCACTACTGACCAGTGATAAGATTCTCATCAATTGAAAATGGGCTCTCTGACTCATGGTTTTCCTCACTTGATGGAAAACACAATATATAATTAATCTGTTTCACGGGGTTATTATTAGTATCACATGGAATGACATGTGACTTTGTCAAGTATTAAATGCCATGAACCTGCAGTAGTTCATGCAATAGTTACACATTCTCTTGGGAGGATGGTAGAGGTGGTTCCGGACGTCATCAAACTGTGAATCAATTGAGATTTTTCAAATCTCAATGACTCTTCATTTTAAAGAAAACCTAGAGAGAAAATCCAAAAACTCACAAAAATGAAAATAGTTACTTCCAAAACTTTTCTGCAGGTTTCCCCTGATAAATTTACTGTTTCATTCAATTTATTAAAATATGGATTTACAAGAACCACCCATCCCCTTTACCTGATTGATATTTCTCCACAGCTCTTATCACGATCTCACATTTTCCATTATTTGTTTATTGTCCCCGATCCTACCCCTCTGAACAGCATACGACACTGCTGCATTCCCTGTGCTTGGGGAAAGCTCCCAGCACTTAGTAGAATATTAATAAATGTTTGTTGAATGAATGAAGCAACAAGATCTAAATGCTAAATTAAATGTTACTTCAATAGTTATTCAGACAAAGTAGGTTTCTACTTACAGGAAGAATCTGTATTATGATTTATTATGATTAGGTCATGCTAATACAGATAATTTGAGAGTAATGATTTTGTGGAATTTCATTCTGTGTAACAACCAACAATAATGTCATAATTTATTTAGTATAGTACTGTATGCCACACACTTACGCACTTTATAGAGAACCTCGCAACAGCTCCTCCCTCCCCTCAATGGTGAGAATTCGTTCCTCATTTCGAAGATGAGAAAACTGAGGTTGAAAAATGTAAATTACTCAATTAAGTCACACAGCTAGTGGGTAATGACAGCAAGAATTTGAATCTCATGTTCGGGCGGATCCAAACTGCACATTTCCACAGTGATAGTTTCTCCCAAAACGAAATGAATTAAATGTGAAGATTAAATGTGATTTAGTGTTTGTCTGACAATGCCTTTACTTGATGCTTGCTCCAGACAAATACCTTAGAAGGGATATTCAATTCTCATCTGACAGCCATTTTCTCTTGGGGTTTGAGGACATTATTACACCCTATCTTGGCATTCGTTGCCATTCCAAGAAGCTGCTTTTAATCTAAACATCATTTTTTAATAAACTCCCCAAGTGATTCTGATGTGGGCGGTCCTTGGACTGCACTGTGAGAATCTGATTCTGGAAGTAAAGGAGAGAATCGGAGCTTCTATGGAATCTTCCTTCGCAGTGGTTCCAGGCTCCTGAGGGGGAGGGGAGGTCCTGACTGCCCCCCACCTCACCTGTGAGGAGGGCTGAGGTAGGACAAAGAAAATGTGGCCAGGTTGAACAACTGGTCAGTTAGGATCGCAATCAGGGTTAGAATCCTAGTCGTTTACCTTGTTCTAGACCTAAGCTCCTCAAACCTAACTATGCGTGTGAATCACTACAGATCATAGAAGTGTAGATTCTGAGACTCAGTAGGTCAGGGTGGAACCTGAGGCTCTGCATTTCCAACAAGCTCCCAGGCGATGCTGATGCTGCTGGACTTCAGTCTTCTTTCTGAACAGGAAACCGTTATGTGGACATAAGCTTCAGGGCTAAGGACTCAGCAGTCCCAGCCCTACAAGGTTCCATTTCATCACCAGGCAGGATCATTGCAGTTCTTACTCAGATACACTTTAAAATGATCCTCTTTTTCTCTCTCCTACGAGTACTTACCAGGACATGAATGGTAAGAGGAATATTTTATATCAGCTTTTCATAGGTTCACCTAGTGGGTAAGAGCCCGGACTTGGGGTCAAACACACCTAAGCCGCAGTCTCAGAGTCACCGCTTACAAAATGCATGACTTTGGACAAGTGGCTCAATCTCTCTCTAGCTCATTCTCTCCATCCTTAAAATAACAATAGTGATCTCTCATGGCGCTGTTGTGAAGTATGGAGCATAAAGCCTGGTAAACAGTCAGTGCCGCATAAATAGCGGCTGTGTGAACTCTTAGCATCTTGTCCTGTTGTGTCGCCCTCACCCCAATATTCCTGGATTTACCAAAGGAGTCTATGCCCTTCAGATTTTAAGGGCTCTAATCCTTTCCTCGTTTAACTCTCTCAAAGAGTTGTTGTCAGGATTAAACGAATTAATATGCATAAAACACTTGGAGTTGTGCCTGCCACATAATTAGTACCCAAGATGGCTTAGCTTTTATTTTTAGCACTTACTACAATGATAATTAAATCACTTTTGAGGGATTTTTAAATGGACTCTTCCCCCATTAGACTGCAAATCTTATGAGGATAGGGACGGTATCTGTTTTCGTTACCTCTATATCCCAAATCTTAGCAGAGTGCCTAGCACACAGCGGCTGTTCAGTAATGCAGTAGAATGCATAAATGAATGACTGTATGAATAAATGAATGAGTGAGTGAATAAGAAAACATTTTTGCTTTCCTGAAGAGAACCACAGAAAAATAGTTCGAGAAACACTTTCTTCGAGTATAGAGCCAGTGGGAGAGGGAGAAAAAAAATTATATCAGAGAACTGGTCCGGAGGAGGAAGGTAGGGGGTGTTTTCCAAACGCCTGGGATGACAAGGAGTTTATAAATACCACTCAGCAGAGAGGTGAGCTGAGGGGAAGGAGTCTGGAAGAGGACCGCCAGCAGACAAAGGTCTTTGGAAAAAACATATAAGCTGAGTTTTCTGATCAAATGTGTCAGGAGATGCTTTGAGGTAAATAAAACATGAGAAATGAGAAACCTTTGAATTTGCTGCAGCAGGGGCTAATGAGGAACCCAGGACAGACAGCCAGAGGCTTTCCCTGAGCTGAGGTCCTCGGGGAGCACCTTAAAATCATGATTTGTCAATTTCCCTGAGGAGCTTCAGGGACCATATGGAGAGAGGGGAGGGCTCAAGTCATTAGTGTTAGAACCTGATGGGCAACGCCCAGGCCATGCCAACCCCCTTCCCTAATCACACAACGAATGGGATATGCCAAGGCTGATGGCGGCGAAAAAGGTTCCAGGGAAGTAGAAGTGAAAATTGGGGGCATTACATATGATGAGCTAATCATGGGGAATGGCTTTATCCATATTGCATTTGGGTTTATTATAGTTATTCTTCAGTGATGATACTCATCCTGTGCAATTTATAATATGGCATAAATCTCCCCTTGAAATGGAATGACCCATCAAACCATTTCCACACTACTTTTGAGCCATCCCATAACTGCAGTCATTTTCCTGGTAGACTAGGATACCATTTCCCCTAACCTCACACTCATGGAGGGTATGGAATGAAAACTGATAGCAAAATGGACTTCGACTACCGATGAAGAAAATAAGGATGCTGTTTTCTAGGCTTGCATAGTCACAAAGTGCTTCCCCACATCATCTATGAGAGCAATCCTCCTTGTAAGTATGGGGAGCGGACTCATTTACATTTTACAGATGAAGAGAACGAGGCCCAGAGAGGGCAGATGAATTGTCTAGGGCCATGCATACTCATAAACCGCAAAACTAATATTTGGACCTATTTCCTCTTGTTCCAAGTTCAGTGCTTCGAGGCAGTGAAGGCAGAAGACAATTTTCTTGTTAGGAATTCTGCCAGAGCGATACACTGTGAAAGCCTTTTATCTGGGCAAATGTGCCAAGGGTCTCGGTAATCACAGATACCTTTTAAAAGCTCATCAGAAGATCAAGGAGAGGGGCTCAGGTACATGTGCATCCTCTCTCCTAGGAAAGCCCTGCATCTACCCAAGCTCATAAGTGGGTGTCATGAGCCCACTGCAAACCACCACCTGCCTCTAAGGTGTTGTCCACGTCTACCATTTTTCTAAGGCCCATCCAGGAGCATGGTGTCTCTGTAACCTTTAATGGGGCTGAAATTTGGTTAAACTAACACCCAAAGCTGCTTGGGTGTACCAAATTAAAAAACCAGAAACCTGTTTCAGGCACTTAGATATCTGCCTACAATCCAAAACATGTACGTTTCTGGTATGTGCCAGATCCATAAATTGGTCTTCCTCCATTTGAAATGGTCCTTCAGCTCACCGGGCTGGAAGAGCAGTGAGCTCTGCTATTGTCTTCCTTCTGCACAGACTTCACCATAAGGCTCAGGCAACTCAACTCACCTACTGGGGCTTCAGTTTTCTGACTTAAAGAAATCAAGTGTTAGTGTTTTACAGTCATGAGCAAGAGGTCAGATAGTTTGAAGGTGTCATCTGCTTCCTGCTGAGAAGCTGACTCATACCGCAGGTCCATTTGACTTTTTTTTTTATTTCAGCATATTATGGGGGTACAAATATTATGGTTACGTATATTGCCCATGCCCCCCCCCTCGAGGCAGAGCCTCAAGCATGACCATCCCCCAAACGTTGCACATCTCTCTCATTTGACTTTAAAACCTGCAAGCTCTCCTCTGTGCTAGGCTGATCTCTAGGGCTTCTTGTGGCTTTTGCAATGTCTCACTCTACATTCCCTGAACCATGGAGGAAACGTTAAGAGTGCAAGTGGGCTGTACCGAAGCACCCAGCTAATAAATGCTGCGTTAGGAAGCCCAAGCCCGTAGACCTTCATCCAACTGCTCTGCTGCCCTTATTGTTCAAAACAGTTTCAAAGAGAAAAAGTGTGCTTTAAACACACTTACCTCTTTTTTCCCATTAAATATTATAATTTTGTAGAAAAACACTGGATTTTTTAGCCAGCGGACACATGAGTGTGAATCCAGGTGCTATCCATTATTAGCTGCAAGAATATGGGCACGTAACCATCTAAATAAATGTCTGTATACTCATCTGTTTAAAGTCATAATGTTTTACTATCACTTCATTTGTTGATTGCTAGAAGCAAATGAAATAATGTAAGCTGCATGAATGTGTTGAAATGTTGTATAGAGGTAAGGGATAATAATAGTAAAAAGACTTAGAGATGTCTTAACTTTCTTTGTTAGGCAAATTGTGCCAGTGTATCTGGAGAAAGCAACTTAAAAATCCTAAGGTCAACCATGCAGTGGACTATCTGAAAAGAAATGAAGTAGAAATATGGTAGGAAGATTTGGTCAAAGGTGATGGTAATTACTAAGTTTCCTGCCCTGGTTCCCAGCCAGAGGCAATTTGGCCATGTCTGGAGGTAATTTTGGTTCTCACAACTTGCAGGGGAGAGGGGAGAGGGGCGAGGGACTGGGGGAGAGGTGTGAGGTGGAGGGCGGAGATTGCTATTGACATCTAGTCGGTAGAGGTGAGGGATGCTGCTAACATCCTACAATGCATAGAACAACCCCCTCAAAATAATGAATTATCTGCCCTTAAATGTTAATAGTACCAAGGTTGAGAAATCTTGGCCTGATAGTTCTTGCTCCATGAATTTAGAAACCAGTGAATCCTTATTCCTGTGCCCTACCATCTAGTGCTGTGCTTGGCCTAGAGGGGCACTCAATATATAAATATGTGTGTTGAATAAATGGGTGAGTGAATGAGCACCCACAGAAAACCAGATAATGCAAGTTAGATCTATTTCAGATTGCCAGGGAAAATTATAGTTCCTCTAGGCATCTTTTCTGTTTGTTCTTCCATCTTCTTTATGTTTCTTTCCTGTCAAAGCGTCTTCCCTTTCTTTCCTCTCTTAATGCTGGCCAAGAGTGAGAATAGCCTATCAAATCTGAGAATGCCTAGGAGTGATAAATAATACTTGTAAGACACAAGCACTGCGAAACCTCTTCCAGCTTCCCGCTTCAAACCCCTGCATGTCAGCAGACGGTAATCACATCAGTAAATAAGTGGATTCTCTCTTGTTCCTTCAGTGAGCGTGAACGGATAGGACCAAAAGCACATATTTCCTGCAAATGCCTTACTAGAACAGTTCAATTACACTTTTAAGAGGACACATCCTGGTTCATGAAACAGAAATAGGATGTAGGTGAGAAAGTAGAAAACGAAGGCATTTAGCTCTGGGAGTGCAGATGTTATATCCGTTTTGGTCATCACTCTACTTCCCGTGCCTAGCATGGTGCCTGGCATGTGGTAAGCATCCTTACATATTTATTAAATGAAAGAATAGCCAGGTGAAGTCAACATTCCAGCCCTTTTCTCAAATCTGCCTCCAATTAAAAATTTTTTTCCTCTACTATTCAGTCTCATATGAAGGTAATTTCAATGTCATAGGTTTTGAAAATTACATCCATTTTCTGCCCTCGTGGAGATCAAAAGCCAGAGATATATATGGGCTCATCATGGGGAAGTAGTTGTCAATATGGTAACTTAAAAAGTCCTTGCAATAATAATACATATTGGACACAAAGGTTTTGAAACCCATATCTTATTAGAAATAGAGTAAGCCTAAAATATTTGTCATGTCTTTGCCAGAAAGTCTTCACTTTCTGTGTGCTAATTTGGGAAGATTTAAAGATTCTGTAAACAAGGCAAACGAAGTCACATGGGGATTTTACCAGTAGAAACTTTTTATGGCCAACACATCACTCCTCACCAAAGGACCATAATGACATGATTATTCACTCACAGTAGCCAACCCAAAGCTCCACAGTAAACTGATGGCCCTTTGTCAGGAATAAGCTTCCAGAAACTATAGTGAAATGTGTTCATAGTTGCCCCTGAACACTTTTCCATTAGTACTTTTGGCTAGAATCTGTGTTAAAAATGATCACTGTAAAATATATTAATTATGCAGATCCATTAGTCTGCAGAGTGGAGAGACTGAGGTGTTTCCATTTTCAAAACCCAAATCTTTAAACATTTAAAGACATACCGATGACCAAGAGCCTCTTCTAAAAAATTTAGTATTTCGTGTGCTGATTTCAGGCTCAAAATACTCACTGATGCCATCTTCTCATATGAGTATGGACCACTGTTCTGTTGTACACCAGCCTCTGTTTGATGATAAATTCAAGGCTAGTCCAACAGGCATTATGAGTAAACACCAGCTGCTTTTTTTGTACATAATAGATTATTTTAAAATACTTAATGATCGATATGTTGAAGTACACACATCCATAGCCAAAGAAAGGGCAGAAGGAAACCTTGGTAAGATGGAGTACAATCTCCACTGCTATTTATTTGGGATTTGTTCACTTCGCTGAAGAAAGTAGTACCCTCTAGCTAGATACTGAAATATGATATACTTTATAAAATTGTCTCTAAGATTTGTTTTAAGGGATAGCCTATATTTGGTGAACACTGTAGCTGAGCACAACATATTTCATTAAAGTAAAAGTTCTCATTCGGTGGCTGTTAGTATATTTAGAACTCTCATAAATGCTGTTGGAAAAAGCAAATTAATTTAAATTTATTTATCAGTACCGGCTCTAATATCACACTTTCTGATTAAACCACCGAATTATGACTCTTTTTAGGAACAAGAAAAAGAGATGATGCAGAATCAATGAGTTACCAAGCTTGCCTCTGACAAAAATGACTGTCCTTTTAGAAACATATTTTATTGGGTATTGCACTCTGCACTCTTTTTAATTAATTGGGTCGCTACACTGGGGTACCTCAAAAGCCCTTGTTTATTAGACACAGCAGATCACACCAAGAAGTCCTTATTGTATTAACAACTTCAAAACTTGACTTGCAGTGCTCCCAATTTGTGGTGGGTGGTCTTTGTTTGTTTAGATACCTCTGGGTTTTGGTAAAATATAGCAAGGGCATCCTGAGCTAGGTTCTATCTTCTAGTAACACTTTCATCCTCATAATTTCTTTCTCACAGGAGGGAAGAAAATGCAGCATTTCACAGACTCACCTTATGGCTGGTATGCCTTCCCTCCAGCCCAAAAGCTGCCACTTGGGGAGAAATTTCAAACATATTGATTCTATGTCAGTTACATTTTCCCCCTCCAAGACTCATCTGAATTTTATTGGCTCAAGTGGATTTCAAATGGGGAGCTCAGGTGCAGAGGAATGCATTTGGGGACTCTGAATTTTGACTTTGTCACGCTTCTCAGAATGCTTATCAGTACCCGTGTTCCTTTTTAAATTACCCAGGTGGTACAGAGACTTCACAATATTCTACCTGAAGTGCTACCTCAGCCTTTTCCAGTTAGCCAAAGAATAGAAAGAAAATCATGGTGGGGGTAAATCAGAGGAAGGTGAGAATTCTATAAAGTGCTCCACAAATAATTCAGTTGGAATTGCTTTTTCTATTTTGCATCAATAACAAACCAGATACCTTAAGATATTGATATTTCTAAGCTATCAAGGCACCTTTATTTTGACTGTATGTCCAAAAGATTGAAATCCAAAGGAATGGATTAATTTTGATCAATTAAAAAAGCTACCTTAATTTAGCCACTTCTGCATATATCTTACCCTAAGCTGGCTCACTTTGATCACATCCACATCTTTGTATCTGCACAAACTAAGTGGAAATAAAGCACACATTCTTCAGCTTCAAATACATAACTAGACATAGTCTGATTCAAATACATAAAAAAGACATAGTCTGAGAAGGAGATTATACAGTGTCAGAAGGGGGGACATACTAATGAAAATATGATGTATTATTGTGAGCTCCTGTCTAGGTGTTCCAGTCTAGGTGTTTGCTGTAGACTGTACTGATGAAGACAAACCCCGACAGAGGGGAGAGATGAAGAGTATGATTATGGGATGAGCCTGCCAGCCTCGTCCTTCATCTCCATTCTCTCATCTGTAAAATGGGGAGGTAATGTCATCTCCCTCATAGAGTGGTTGTGAAGATGAAAGGAGATAAGCCATGCACCAGGCATAGAGCAGGTACTTACTAAATAGAATGACTATTGCATTCTTCATTATGCTACAAAGAATAGAAGATCTAATAGTGAAATTTTTAAAAAATGTCTTTATTATTTTCCCCAAGATGGCACAGAATTTCCTGCCTCAGAAGAGATTAACAACAGATTTTCTGGCTATGGCATCAGGGATTTTTCAGAAGTGATACTTTTAAAGACTGTGTGCATTAGCTCTAATTCAAACTCCAGGTCCTGACCTGTTTAAGATTCAGATGCCCTGTTGTCCTTCCAGGCAGTGGGTCTGAACATGCTTGGAGCCCTAACATTCCTGTAAACTAGCAATTGGGAGGAAAAGTCAGAAACTTTCACATGCAGGATGCATGCTGTCCCCTGAAACTTCATTAATTTATATTACTGAATAGCTTCAGATGATGACACACTCTGTCTACAGCTAAGACTTTATATACAACCTGTTACAAAATGGCCATGAAAGAAGAATGATAATAGAAAATATTAAGGAATGATGGGGGATTGGAGGTGTGTGTTTGGGGAGGGGAGAAGGGATGTTCCATGCTGATGAGCTCACTTACCAGTCATTGGCAACAGCCCAAGGATAAAAGTTTTATTTGATTTTTCAACAAACTATTTGCTAAGGAACACTGGGTTCCAGCTAGGATTTATGGCATCTAAGGCGTTATTAGAAACATATTTATTGAGACCAGTAACAAGGCAACATAATAACTTTGTGTAGGCTTGAGAGATTTGTTTATTTCTGAGGTTGAGTTAGATGAATCAAAATTCAGTCTATTTGCCAGAACGAGTAGCTTCACTGTGGCGTGCAAGGGGTGTGCTAGTGGTGGCAAGGCCAAAAGGGAGCAGATAGGAGGGTTAGTACATTCCCAGACAAAACATCACGATTTCTATGAGCTTCTGTAAGACTACTTCAGAATCTGAAAAATTGCTCTTCTGAAGAAAAAAAAAAATCTATGCCCAAGAGCTCTAGGCATGCATGATATTCACAACTTTACTTTCAAAATCTCTGAAAAATATATAGTCAGACCTCCTCTTACTTCACATTCAACTGTGCCTTTAACTTTCACTATCAATATATTCTCTTGCTCATTTCATCGTGAAAAAGACTATGTAGATTTGTTGATTGTGTAATAAAAAGAGAAGATTAAAGCATCAGTTTGTTTCCATTAAAGCAATTACTTAATCACCTTATCATCTCTGTCTAGAATAATTATATTAATAGACTTTTCCCCAGACTTCTGAATTAACAATAGAGAATTTAGACCATGTTTTAGTCTCCGGGGGAAAAAAAGCACAGTTAACCAGGTAATGCATTTAAAATTATTCCAGTGTTGACCAGACAGTCATTTTGTACTAGTTGAATTTAATAACAGCAACTTTTCTCCTGATTAGCTTCAGATATAGAAATATGAGAGCCAGGGCTGGGCATTTGACAGATGGTGGCACAAATACACAGTGCAAAGAAAAGACGGAAGAGAAGCAACAGCCACTTGTGATTACAGCTTTTCATGGACTGCTAGGGCTTTACTTTCATGATCTTAATACTTTTTGTAAATTTAATTCTTTTAAAGGTGTGTGCACCCGATTGTTGGGGAAACTCATTCATTCTACATTGGTATAAGACCTTATGAAATTAGCATACATCTTTCAGCTCGGCATACAATATTTGGTAGCTATTTAAAGAGTTTTAGAAATTCTCATTCTGACACTGATGAAGAAACTTTAATTAAAATGGTAAGCAGGTTGCAGCACAATCCATGCACTGAGGATATTAAACACTCCAAAGCGGGGTGGGGTGGAATGACATTACATTTTTATAAAGCCAAATACAAGTTTGTTTAGTTTCCTTACTATGTTAAAAGAAACCCAGCATATACTTCAACAGCTAAGATAACATTACACTACAACACATTACACTACCAACACACAGCCTCTTTGGTTTAAACATATGACTACAAGAAAGCAAAGTAAAAAAAAAATAAAATAGAGATATTGTCACTCATGATTTAAAAAATGATATTTGGAAAGAAAATTGTACAGCCCAAATGTACCTATACAGACACACACATATACAAAACATACAGAGCCAGCTGTAAATCAAGATAGATATAAACTTACCGGAGCAAATATCACCATACACATTTAAAAAAGAATTGATAATCCAACTTCCCTCTCCTGAAAGAAAATAGAGGTTGTCTCATACTAAAAATAAAGCTTCTCTGTCCACAGCACCAGCCACTTGTCCCTCTTTTTATGAAGCAAAGGAGGAGAACAAGAAAATCAATGCAGAGGGAAAGTGAGATGTTATACCAATCAGGTAGCAGCTTCTGCCTTATTTGCAGAGAGATGGCAAAACGGTCATATTATTAGATGGTGACAACCCACAGCCGAGTACAGGAACCTGATACTTCCCTCTGGTGAATGCTGCCTGCGTTGTGGGGAGGTGGTTACCACCATGGTGAGCTCCCACACTTGGCTCTTTGCTCACAAGTGAAAGTGCAGGACCGCCTTGCACAAGCAGGCTGCATCACCAAGAGAGGCACCGTCTCCCCTTTCCTCTGTGAGCCCCCTCCTCCCTCAAGCACGGTGCTTAAAAACAAACTGGGAGATAAAAAGGAGCCAGGATTTTGTGTGTTGGGGGTGTGGGGGGAAAGCAGGGGTTTTATAAAATCCTTATGAATAGATTTGCATAGATTAAGTAAATGTTGACATGTTTGTTAAAAAAAAATTGCCCTCGTTTTAATGTAAATGCATAGATGTTATGCATAATCCCCATTTGGGAAATTCATAGACTTCCCATAAATAATCATTAAGGTGACGGGACTGGACAGCGGGCTTTTCAGGCTCTGGCAACTGTGGAAGGGACAAATTACAACTTGGTTGCTCTCTCATCATAGGAGTGTTGCTTAAAGCTGTCTCCTACAAAATCTCAAAATTAAAAAGGGTTTAGAGGTTTAAATGTGATCTGGATCTGCTTTTTCTACAAATAAGCCTCTATAGGAAGGAGTCCAGCTTAACTACTGCAAAGGGCCAAAATCATGGCACCTGGAGGCAACGTGGTTTGGGGGCACTGGCTCCGAATTCACAGGTCCCATGCTCTCTCACACTGGTGTCCTGGGGACAGTTTCTCCTAAAGGCCTAGACCACAGCACAGGGAAGGGAAACCTGTCTGCCTCTGCCCCATGTCCCTTGTTTTAGGACCCCATTCGGTGCAGGAGTGTTGTCAGGTTGGCGCAGATGTCTCTGCTATAGCCATTGTGCAGCTGGTGATGGCACAGCTGAAACTCACATAGGCTGGCCATGTTTTTTATAGGTGGTTATTAATTCAGAATCTGTCCCAAGTCTTTCTTTGGGTCTCTCTCTCTGTATTTCTTTCTGTCTGTCTGTCTCTCTCTCTCTCACACACACAGTCACCACCACACCATCACCATCACCATCATCTCTCTCTCTTACTTCCTTTCTTCCTTTCCCTGTACACACAGTAACAACTCAGTGGGGAGGGAGGAGGAGAGGTTGGGGACCAAACAAACCAACCAAAAAACCATGATAAGAGATCAGGCACCCTGAGTTCTAGTTCCAATCCTCCACTTACTAGCCATGTGATTCAGGAAGCTCCTGAAGGTCTCTGAGTCTCAGTTTGCCCTCTGCAAAATGGGTATACTGGCACCAGTGCTTTCAAACCTACACAAAACACATGCCAACTGAGTTCAGGGACCTCTAGCTCCCTTTCTCCTCCTGTTCTTTTGATCTGCTTGTTCCTTAAGCATGAACCTTCATGGTATATAGCAACTCCTCAAACCATGCTCACTCTTTTGCAATTCGGAGGGGAACCTTTTTCCTCCCCGAGTCCTCTATGGCCACCTCCCCACCTGCTTATTGAAAAATCACCACACTTCAATGACAGAAATTACTCAGGGGAGTAAATTAAGCCAGCGAACACATCTGAAGCAGAAAAAAGCCTGAGAATCACCAGGCATTTAAGTGAGCACTCGGTAAGCATTTACAGAATCAATGCAAGGAAGATTGCCTGGAGGAATAATGGCCCTGTGTGGAAGGCCACAGTTCCTGCAGGTGGCCGACAAGGGGCAGGGTTAGTGTGGAGCTGAGGAGGCTGCTGCTTCCAGCAATGCACCTGTGTGGGAGAACCACACTTAATCGTTTCTTCAGGGTACTAGTGAGCACTTTTGGATATTAAGAGCCCCATATCAAGTAAAAGAAAGAAAGTTTTGTCTCCCACATATTCTTAGTGAACATTTCTTGAATATTTACTCTGTGCCAGGTTTTTTCCTAAGTATTTTTTGGTATAGCACCTTACATGGGCCTCAAAAAGCTATAAAGAAATATTATTTTCATTCCAGTTTACAGATGAGGAAACTGAGACCCAAAGAGTGAAGTGACTTATCAAAAGATACACAGTCAATAATCGGCAAAGCTAAGATTTGAGCCTCGTTGGACACCATGTTGAAGCTGTTACCCACTCTGCTCTAGATGCCGTATGACAACACTTACACTTGTATTTCCTCTGTGCACATGTTACCTTGCAATATCTCCTAAACTGTCCCAGTGTGCAGATCCACACCACAGAGATTGGGAATCCCCGGTACAGACAGAAGGTTTATCAAGCCAACAAGATCCATGCCCAGGCCTTGCTGGATTCTGCATGAACTTGAGCACATTATTTAACACCTGGGAAGATAGGAGGTGTGAGGCTCAGTCTTGGGTTTGCTAGTGGTTTGCTCTATGACCCTCGGTGTGTCCTTGAATTTGTCCATGTCTCAATTTTTCTCATGCTTTAACTGAAGGATTTACACTGAATTATCTCTAAAGAGCTTTCTGGGTCAACTTCAACCAGATAAGTTTCTAAGGCTAATAGGTAGATTCTAATCTGCCAGCTAGGTTAGCTTTTCCTGCCTCCTATTTTGTTCTAGATAAAGGATTAACATTCTCTTTGTCTCCTCTGCTAATACCTTGCCACTATCACCTCTGGTGTGGGCCTCTGCAGTGGACTCTCCATAGGTCCCACTGCTTTCACTCTTACTCCTAAAAATCGCCCTCTATATACTACCCATAATTTATCTAATTAAAGTATAAATGAGATCATATAACCTATCTGAGAAAAATACCTCAACAGCTGTCTAGTAGGCTTAAAGTAAAATCCAAACTCTTCCCTATGCCTTTAAAGCCTTATGTGATCTGGCTCCCATCTCTCTTTTTGCTTTTATCCAATTCCAACCCTCTCCTTCCCTACTCCTCAGTCACATTGACCTTTTATGCCTTTGCACTTGCTATTCCTTCTGTCTGGAAGGATCTGTAACAATCTGGAAAGATCTGGAACTATCTGGATAGTTTCCTTGGATTTCTCCTGTCTCTCTTTCTTTGTCATTCAATTCCTAGCTCTACTTTCTTCTCCTTACAGGGTCCTTCTTCCCAGACTGCCTCATCTAAAAATGACTTTTTCTTTCTCCAGTCATTCCCTTCCATGTTATCCTATATCTCTTGTTGTGTTTGTGTGTGTTATTGTTTTCTATTTTGTTTTCTTTCTTTTTGTGCTTTTTATTGCCTGGTATGTTCTTTCTTATTTGTTCATTTAATTATTACACTTGATCTTAGCCAAAAGACTGAGGAGCTGTTCAGTTAATTATTGACTATTTCCCTTTGCTAAGAGATAATCCCCACAAAAACAGGAAGCTTGTTTGTTTTGCTCAACATTGTATTCTCGGTGTTTAGGATAGTACTTGTTACATAGGAGGTGCTTAATACATACGTGGTGGATCAATAAACAAATGATGGAAACTGAGTCAACATGAGAACATGTTAGGCTTGAGATAGTGGTAAAAAAACCTAAGTTGATCAAAGGAGCTTAGCCTTGAAATGCAGGACTATTTGAAATGATGAACAAGGGCAATTGATTCATTCGTATTAGCAGACACAGGTTGCTTTGACCTCGTCATTCAGGGAACATTCTGGAAGTGTTGCAGCCACGCCAAAAAGGGTGGTGAGCTCCTTTTGTAAACCAGACTGATCAGTTGTCTTTTAAAAGCTTGGGTTCCCAGGGTTCAGCTCACCTACGCCCATATAGAGCAGCTGATATTTGGATACTTGGACATACATTTGTCATTAGAGAACAAATAGCCTTGTCAGCCAGCCACTTAGACTGTCCTTACCTCCCAATATATCAGGCAGTTTAGACAGTTGGCTACCACTCTCTGACATGGAATTTGAACTGACAAAAATAAAGCAATATGTTATTATTTGATGGTTCTTGTTTGAAAAAAATGATATTAACATTTTTGCTACTGCCTTAAAAATAACATTCATCCATTATTAGACTATTAAAAATAGAAGTACAGTGTTTTCTAAGTCAAGTATTTATAGAGAAGGTTAAGTAGATTAAAATAATCTGTGATTCTCTGAAAACCTCATTAGCAATGCTAATTTCCAATATGGTCAGATCTTCAACTCTGATCTTTCAATTCAGCATGGCCTTCTCACAACTTCAAAGGACTTTTCCCCCTCTAAATGGAAAAGCTTGTCTCCTCTTTGGTGGACACACCTCCTGGCAAATGCAACCTTCCTTTCCCTTGTAGCTTCTATTTCTAAACATCTGGCCTCCCTAAAGGGGTCCTTTCAGGCCTGTCTGCTTCAAGGTTTTAGACAGTGGGAGGCCTAGCTTTTTAAGCATTTAACAAACACTAAGAGGTAAATTCCAGAGCCAAGAAGATCTCTCCATTGTGGTGGGGGAAGGGAGGTAATCCAAGATAGGACTACTTTGGCCATACTAATAAATGACCAAGAGAGTAAGCTAAGGTGCTTCCATTCTGCTTCAGGACAATTTCAACTCTTACACTATAGCAATGAGAGCACTTACACTCAATCCATTTATGGAACAGCCTTGAAATCTTTAATCTCACCCTGACTGAGCACAGCTCCTAGCATGGGTAATATGTAATGTATTCTGATATGAGTAGGTCTATAGAGTCAGGGCAGAACTTTCTAGGCCTCCTGTCTGTTATTTCCCTTGTAGGAGAAAGAGTGGTTTTCCCCAACACTGTCTCTTTTCCTTTTCAAATACTAATGAGATACAGTAATATCAATATCACTTGAACATTTATTAGATCACTAGATCATTAGCTTTCCTCCATAGAGTTCAAGGCTGGCTAATTCCACACTGAAGCTGAACATAGAGGAGAAGCTTGAGGAAACAAAAGAAATTAAGGAATATCGTGGAAGAAGACTAAGAAAAATTAGGATATTTGGGTGGAAATGTAGCCATGCTTGGGAGGTAAAAGGAGACCAAATGGTAGTAAAAACAGCAGGTCAAAAATGTTCAAGACACATTATCTGAAGTCCAGGAGTCTAAGCTCTTCAAGGGCACGATAATACCTTATTCATCTCTGTATCCTCAGCCCAATGCAAAGTGCCTAGCACAGAGTGACCATGAAATGACCATTTCCTGAATGAGGGCTACATAGCATCATTTGGGGGGTAGAATATGTATGGTTAAGCATAGTCTACTTTAGGCAGACATTGTGCTTCTGTTTGTCCCTCCAGAGCCATGTTCCTACCCATACCATGTTCCAGCAAGCTGACCTAATGGGCTACATCGATGAGCCCCCTTTCTCCGAGGCATCCCAGTGGGAGGTACTGCCAGGAAATTAGAGGGTGAGAGGGATTAAGGTGGAGATATTTGTTCCTTTGGTCCCTCCTGATGGGTCCCTAAGCATAGGTGATGCTGTGGCGTAGCCTTCTCCATACAGCTTACTTCTTTCTCCCTTCCTTCCTTCCTTCCTTCCTTCCTTCCTTCCTTCCTTCCTTCCTTCCTTCTTTCTTTCCTTCCTTTCCTTCTTTCCTTTGTTCTTTCTCTTTCATTCTTTTTCCTTCCTTCCTTCTGTCCTTCCATCCTTCTTTCTTTTCTCCTTTTTTTCTTTTTTCCTTCTTTCTTTCCCCCATTACTCCTCCCTTAGCCTCTCTCCCTCCTTTTTCCTTGACCCTTCAGACCTAGGGTGGTGATAGCCTCTCTCAGTTACTATTCCCAAGGTTCTGTGCCTGCACCATTCCTTTCTGCTTTACTGAAACCCTGTCCACCCCTTTCAAATTCCCGTTTTAACAACTCCCCTCAATCTCTCAGTTTGAATGCACCAGCTATTTCCTACCTGGAATCTGGCTGGCACAAGCAAGTGGATTCAAGCTCCAGCTCTGTCCCTTACTGCTTATGTAGCCTTGCCACATGTCCTCACCAATAAAATTGGGTGCTATAAGCTAATACATGCAAAGCACTAAGTACAGTGTACTGAGCATTTAATATGCAACAATAATAACAATGAGAGTGATTCTCTTTGCCAGCTTCTGTTTGCTTTGTAGAGATGATACACATACTATTTTATGTTGCCTCTAGAGGGAGGAGCTTGTCATGTTTTAGGAAAGGAAAGCCCATGCTGTTCAGAAAGATTTAACAGTTTTTCCCCACTTAAATATCAGGGAATACAAAAGTGACATTGAGGCCAGGCATATGGCTTAAAGCAAAGAAATGTTTGTTGAAAATGGTTTTCAATATTGGTATTTCTGAGTATTCACAGCACACTGGTCAATCCACTCAGCCTATAGATCAGGTCCGTGGAGAACCGCTTCTTTTTGACACTTGGTAGAGAGCAGACCACGGATTCCTGAATGTCCATCCATTTGTTCTGGGCCTCAGGCAATAATGCCAGATTTATTAAGTGCTGATTATCCTTCTGTTTTCATTCCTGTTCTAATTGAATATTTTAAGCCAATGGAGGGGCTGAGTCCCTTTAGAAGCTCCCTCAATATCCCCAGAAGACTTTGATCCAGGAGACAAGGGGACTCGAGTTTTACACATCACAGCTGAAGACTTCTTGGGGGCTCATGCCCTCAATAGGGAAGAACCATTCTCTAATCCATGAGAACTTTGTTAATCTTCTAAAATAAAGGTTAATCATTCATTAGCCTAAACATTTCACTTCTGCAATTATTTACGGAGTATATATGTCAGGCACATGCTAAATTCTGTGGATACAGTGGTGAAAAAGGTAAACATAGTGCCTGCTGAGAGAAACTTAGAATCTTTCTGAGTTCTCTGCACAAGCCAGGAACCTACAGGCCTGGCATATAAATGGTGCTCAATGCATATATGTTGCATGATTGAATAAATAATGCTGAATTACTATGACATATTTCTTAATTACAAAGGTAAGCATGTGAACATATTAGCCTAGCTTCACAGCTTTCAAGATATAAAATATGAACATCAAATATTTTGGTGAAATTCTAGTATGTGCTAGAATAGAGATGGTACATTCAAATGACCAAATCATCTCAGCTTCTTATATAATTATAAGCATAATCTTTCATATCTTAGCTTTTAAGCTGAATGCCAGGGATCCCATGGAGATAAGAGGAGGATGCAAGGGGAAGCTAAGAAAACCAGAGTTGTACACCCATCTTCCTTCAACCAGCCTGCTTTGCTGCTTTCTACTCTATGTCTCAGGTTTCTAAATGTAATTGCATTTGGACAAAAAGTTTTACATCGTAAATGAAAAACCATGCAGAACCACTTATCTAATGGAGGAATTTGGCAATTGTTATTTCCTATCACAGACCTTTCTGATACCAGTAATGATGGTAATGTTTATTTCTGAGTGTTAGCCTAAGCACTGTTCATGCGTAATCTCATTTGATTATCATTCAACCCTATGAACTTGAATCTACTGTTATCATCATTTTACAAATGAAGAAGCTAAGGTTTAGTGCAGTTCAGTCTGAACAGCTAGTAACTATTAGAACACAGGCTTGAACCTGGGTTGTCTGATTCCAAAACCCAGATTATAAATCTCTACATTATCCAGCATCATTTGCAAGTTTAGCTTGTACAAAATGGGCACCTGGACATTTCCTCTCTGACTGTTTTTTAGAGCTTATACTTATGGGAAATCAAAAGCAATATATTTCAGTCGCATAATTTCTGGTGGTCACATCTATTGTTTTATTGTAGGGGATTAAAAGTGGTCCCACCATAAACCTCTGAACAGTAGATTCACTCTTCCTGCAATTTGCATAGCACATATTACTTTGCACATAGTATGTACTAAATAAGTTTTTGCTTATTATTAAAGAAGAGAAAATGAATGACTTTCTCTTAGGACCACTTTCACAATTCTATCAAAAATAGTGAAGACACATCTCTTTGTTTTCCTATCATTTTTTATAACAGGGAGAGTTCTATCAGCAAATTGATGGCTTAGGAGGTTGTCTGCTCCTGACACATATTTCTTAAAGCCTGGTGTGGAACTAGAAGATGAATAGTTGTTGCTATGATTAAGGATTAAGACTTTATTTCGAAGAGAATCCCCGAGGTCCAGTTTTTACAGGAATCTTGTTAGTGCTGTAATAAGAGTGAGAGAAGAAAAACATGGAGACCATTTTCAATCATCTTGCCCAGTACACTGAGAAATGAATAGTAAATTAGATCAAGAACTACATGACTTTTTCACTGATCCTTTCTCCATGAGGGGAAGGTGTCAGAGCTAACTGGATGTACTGATGAGACTCTCTTAGACTTTCTAAATATCAGTTTCTTCACCTCTAAAATGGGAATAATAATTATGAGTTATATAAGTAATATGCAGATAAGCCTGGTGGTAATTACAATGACACAAGTGAAATGTATTCTCTCTTTCCACTAATGCTTCGGGCAAGATAGATTTGAGAATCAAATGCCTGCAAAATGGCTTTCTGGTTTTCCTTTCCTTCCCAACAAATTGCGTTAAAATCCCTCAGTTAACCAATCATGCCTCCAGAACCCATACCAAATTACAGCTCTTAAGAAAATAAGGTGTAGGTAGGAAAGAGGGCAAAAGTCTGTTTCTCCCCATGAAGAATTTATAACATCTGAGTGTTTTCATGGAGCTCCAAAGAGTCCAATCATGGTCTACTTGATTATAATTCAACTGAAAGAATTCTCCCCCCTCGACTCCCAGCCCCATTCTTAGGAATGTGTCTGGTTATGAAGCCATGCAGCAAGGGAATGGACATGGTCAAAGGGGATCTGGGGCATTCTTTTTAGGGCATAAGAAATATTTGTAAAAACCCCTGAGTATGTCTTACACTGGAGGTGTTTCTGGATTCTTATGCTATGGAGTAATCCATTTGGCCAATAAAATTTTCTACAGTTTTATTAACCAAAAAAATCCCTGCTGTCCAGGGGAGGCTTCCTGCATTCCTAATTTACATTTTGCCAAACCCTTGGATTCAGGGCTACAAGAGGAGACGCTGCAGTCCTGGTTATCTCATAGGGCAGCGGTGAAGCCAACATGAGACAGCTCATGTGAAAGTATTTTGAGAATTGAAATGTGCAATATTAACTAAGTAGAGTTACTGTTGGTTTCTGGATCAGTCTTCCTCTATAAACAAAAGACAAAACTATTTTTCTTCCAGTGGTCGATTATTACTGTATGCCTGTTTATTTTTCTCTTTCTTTTTTTTTTTTTTTTGTTTATCTTTTTCTTCTTGCAGGCCTGTTTAGAGCAGTTCAAAATGCAGTGTGCACTGAGAGAAAAACCAGTTTTCTTCTTCAGCTGTGCATCTATTTTTAAAATAGAATGTTTCACCAATGTCTTCTTTAAAATGTTAGTTCCTTCTCAAGCCATCCCCAAGTCTTTAAATGATACAAATTAAGAGAGTCAGTCTGAAGAACAGGGCATTCTGATATTTCCAGAATGTCACTTATCTCAAATCTGAGAGCAACACTTTTCCTCTCATCTCGATGAAAATGTGGAGGCAGAAACTCCTGTAAGGGGCTGCAACACTATTTGTTCTGACAGTAGTTATAGTATAAGGAAAGTCAGCCTTAGACTGTGCTCAGGAGAAAAAAAAAGTCCACCCTTTCTGTTATGACACCACAATGCTCCTTGATATGTATTCTAGGGACAAAAGCAATGTGGTTCTCAAACTTGACTGCACATCTGAATCACCTGGGCAGCTTATAAAAAAGTATGAATTCCCAGTTCCAAACCCAGACCTCCTGAATCAGAAATCAGGAGGGTAGGGAAGTCTAGAAATCTGGAATTCACCAGTGAATTCAATCTGGACTTCCTCAAGAGGATTCCCCTGAGACAAGGCTACAAATGCAAGCAGTTTATTGGGAAGATGATTTCAGGAAAGGGAGTGGGGAACTGAGACAGGGAAACTAAGGAAGCCAATAGAGGGTGAATTGATGAGCAGGTGACCACAGTAGGTAACTGGGGCTTGCACTCACTGGGGTGCTCTGGGAGACAGCGTGAACACACTGCAGAGAAATTAAACAGAAGGTGCAGGAACCTGGTGCATTTATCCTCTAACTTCCTTTCCTTATTGGCTCCTGAAAACATCAAATCCCCTGCATTTCCTGCCTACCCCTCTTGACAACCTGAAGCCCTCAGGCAGAGAGACCTGGCCCTGGCCTGCAGTAGGATGCTGAAGGCCAGCAGCAGTGGCTGCTGCAATGCCTACAGGTGCCTTGGAAAGGTCTAAGTCACAAGCAGGGAAGGGAAAAAAAAAAAAAAAAAAGAAGAGGGAAACAATGACTTTTTTATGAGGGCTCCAAGGAAAAATTATGTTGGTTCTGGCTGTACTTCTGAGTGATTTTTTTTCTTTGTGTTTGTTGGTTTCTCTTTTAATGGGCTTGGTGATTTATGTAACAGGTCAGGTTTCTCTATCCAGCCATGTGCTTTCAAGCCTCTGCCCTTTGCGTATGCTGTTCTCTACAAACAGAATGCTTTCACTTCTTTTCTCAGCCACCCATCACCCTACTTTTCCTTCAAAAGACCAAGTAAATTGCCACTGCCATGCTTTTTAGTTTTTCATCATTTACAGACCTCATTTTATTGTCTGTGTCATAATTAGCCATCTTCACGTTAGTCCCCTTCTCTTAACCCAATATTTTGCAAGTGGAAGGTGCTCAATACATGACTATTGAATGGACGGGTAGACCTATTCTAAATAAAGAGATTTCAAGCTTCTTATTAGTTCCAGTTGATTCTACTTAAGATCTTGGGCACACGGTTGGGGAAGGAATATCTTGTTCCTCCTTGTACATTTTCAAAATTTTGTTAGTTCATTCAGTGTTATTGATTTCTAGTGATTTCCTCTCTGTCCTTCATATCATGGTAAATGCCACATTACCATTTGATTGAAATGAGAGCTCAAATAAATATTATTAAATGAGGTTGCACAGGTGAGTTAGCACATCCACTAGGTCAACGAGCTAACGTTATTAAAGACAGATATGGAAAGAGAGAAGCTCTATTAGCTCTGCTGGGCAGGGAGTAACAGCTTCACAAATCATCTTCCATTTTCAGAGGCAGATCTCCATATCTGATTTTGCTGAAAAGCCACTTTCCCTGTTGGGGATTTGTGATGTGGTTTGTGAACTCCTACTCATCCTTCAAAACCCAGCTCAGTTGCCACCCCCTCTGTGAAGAGGAAAAGGGGAAAGAAGCTTGTTTGTGAAGCACTTATTCTTCCAGGTACTGTGTGTGGCACTTTAGTTACTTTATTTTATTCTCCCAACAATGCTGCAAGATGGAAATTTGCCCCATTCTTCAGAAAAGAAAACTGGAGCTAGGCAGAAACCTAGCAAATAAGTGATGAAGATTTCGGTCCAGGTCTCTTAGATAGCAAAGTGCACATAACTTTCTGTTAGTCTATAATGCCCTTCACATCCTTTGTATGATAAAATTTTTGAGTACATATGCCCTCACCCAGTGTCTTAATAAATCCTCACAAAAAAACTGTTAATTGGATATTATCAACCACATTTTACAGGAACATTAAGGTCTAGGAAGTTTTTTTCTGCCTCTGTCTTCTCTCCTTCCACAGTGGCTAATCTGTCTCTATTTTAGGATTTGTCTTAATATTTCACAACTACAAATAGTATTTATATTTCTATCTTCCACACAAAAACACAATTTCCATGAGGATAAGGTTTTTATCATTGTGTGTGTGTGTGTGTGTATGCATTCTCAATGTGGGGGTGAATGAAGGAAAACGTGGAATGCATAAACAAACTCACTATACTACCTCTAACTCATTATACTCACCCTAAAATAAAATGTAAAAATAAGTCAATGCTTTGAAAAAAGTCTATAATTTATTTGAAAAACTAACATTTGACAAAGTGGGGTTATGGAATGCTTAATGTCCTGAGCACAATGAGCCCATCTTGAATGTATTTTACCTATTCATTCAGGTCACCCATATCTACACCACGTTCATACCTGGCAACGTGTTCGGATTTCCAACAACCTGGCTCTGTCTATGTCTGGATTGAGGCGAGAACCAGGAATAATCAGACAAAGGGCATGCCACCAAGTCTTCTGTGCACTGACGGTCACATACCTTGCTCAGATTAGAAGCTCCTTGGCCTTTACTCAGAATATAATGACTCTTACTTGACAAATCATCTTAACAAGGTTTATTTCTCTCAGTTGACAGCATATTAGAAGAAGCCAAATAAAATGGAAGAAACTGTCAGAAGCAGGCACACTTAGAGCCCCATGGGAACAAGAGAGAGCACAAAAACAATAAAAGGAGCATAAATGTGAACTTGAAAGCACAGCATTCCCGGAATAATTTATGTGAGGGCAAAGAAACCCTGCTTTGCTCCACAGGCTCTGAGAATGTCATCGCATATGGCAAAGAACAATATTGTCAAAATGTTTTCTATCAATTCTATTTTAAAGCACAAGAAAATGAACAAGTTATACTTTTAAGGGACAATATCTATTTAAAATAATTACTTTTTTAAAAAAAATAGCTAAAATTTAGTTATTAGATGGCAAAACATCAACTATTGGCGATCATGGCTGTTAAGAAAGAATTGTTCCCTGGGGATTCCAGAGATGGCTAAAGTGTCACAGCCCTGGGACAGTGCCAACCCTGGTAATATGCAGTGTGTGCAGAAGGGCTAAGCATAATTGGGTATTTCACAGCTAAATTCCATTTGAGATCCAAGGCTCTTGGATATATCTTAGAGACCTACTTAGCTTTGGTAATTTCAAATTATTTCCATTGTTACTCACTTCCATGCACTGCAGAACAGAAGACTAAACAGGTCTATGATATGCAAATTATTGATACCATTCTTTCAGTATAGTGAATAATGAAGTCGTTTATCTTACTCTCCCCATGGCTCTCCTTCCTGTTTTTTGCTCTCAATCATTGCTTATTGCACCAACAGTGTTATGGCCACCTATATAAATTAATAAAGATATAAGGGAGAAGAAAAAAACTCCCATAGCTCTTTAACTTGCCAATACCTCAGTTCTTTGCATGTTTACGTGCCTTCCAGTTCTTATTCATATTTGTCATATATTGACTGAAAAAAACAATGACCCTATTATTCCCTTTCCTGTGTCCACACTCATTCAGTGGACACAGGAATTTGTGGCTTTTCTTATGCAAGAAATGGAGTTGATGTCCTCACTCCTTGAATCGGGAATCACCTCCTGTCTTTCTCTGGCCAACAGAAAGTGGTAGAAGTGAAGTTGTGCCCATTCTAAGCCTAGGTCTCAAGTTGTCTTGCAGTTTCTACTCTTTCTTGGAACTTTTCTGAGCCATCATGGGAACAAGCTGGGGCTAGCCTGCTGTATGATACTGAAGAGACACATGGTTCAGTCACCCCCACTGCCCCAGCCAACCACCAGCCAAACACTAGACATGTCAGGGAGGCCATCCTAGACAGGTGGCTACCAAACATCATGTGTGGCAGGAACTCAGAGAGGTGTATAAGAAAGAGCTAATGAGTAACGGGCATGCCAAAAGCTCTGACTTAAACATTATAAGAGACACACTTGCAACAAAAACACTTGTACCCGCTTAATTAATATTTTGAGATTTTTAAAAAAGGAAAGAGCTAATGAACTTGTTTAATATACAGATTCTTAAGCCATGAAACCAGGGACTCTGATTCAGTAGATCATGAGCTGAGCCAAGAATCTGCGGGTTCTGAGATTTCCCCGGGGGGATTAATCAGAATCAGCCAGTTTGAGGAACCATGGCCTTATTATCCACCCGCCTTCTCAGTTTTAGCCGGAGACCAAAGACCAATCCGGGTTAAATAAGAAGCTCAAGTCCCCTCAGAGAGTCAATCAATGGCTGCGCTGGGAGTGGAGCCCAGCCCTTGGGGTTTCTGAGCCTTAGTTGCATGTGGCTTATGATCCGGACCGCTGTCCTGAGTTCATCAAAGGACAGAAATCTGCTGAAACTCTTGTTCTAAGTACTTGTTTTTCTTCTCAAGGCCAGCTTCTACCTCATCCTCACTGATACACACTTTATACACTGGGGAAATGATTCATGTGAATACATCTTTTATTCTTCCCTAAAAATATGTCCTCCAAACTGTAATCAAAGCAAACGACTTCCAGACAAGTTGAAATATTCCAAGAAATGGTTTATCTTGTATATGAATATACAGCTTAGTGTTGGCTTTCAAGAAAAAAGCAGTAAATAAAATCAAGGTTAACATATTCTTTTACATTTTATTGTCTCCTTGAAGCTTTGTAATACATTTTGTTTAAGACAAAGAACTTGCCACTTTCTATAACTCATGCTTTCAGACAAATAGCATGAGATTTTTTTATCTTTCAAGTTTGTATTTTGGGCGGCCACTCTTCTCTCATGTCATTTTTTTCGAGAAATGCAGCTGGATATATTGCATTTACCCAAATATGGATATATCCAACAAGCATATTTATAATTTTAGAGTTATTTATAAATTATTTTAAATTAATTTTGAAGTTTAATTCAGGCCCAAGGCAACTTAAATTATTTACTGAGACAAAAAGGAAAACTCCAGCCCAAGTCAACTGTCTGTAGAGTCTTAAGCTTCCCGTGGTTTATCAATGAAAACGATTCTTCTTTTGGTGAGGAGTTTATCCTTCCAGTCTTTTCTCTATGCAACAAATATTTGCCCATTTTTTTTTTCAAACTGTGGATTACTCTATACATTACTCATCCTACCTTTTCCCACTGACAATTATATACTGAACATTTTTCCCACCCCGTGTACTATTGTGTGAAAACAAGATTTTCATGATGGTACATTTCATTTTACAGATAAGCTGGATAGAGAGTAGCATAATCATGAGATTCAGGTTTGAATTTATGAAGAGTGAAAGAGAAAATTTATCCTGCCTGAGAATAAGGTCCAGTGTAACTTACTAATACCTCCCCTCCCTGCAAAGTGTCCCACGTTGTCAAAGGGACTGTTAACTTTGTGTACATTTTGGTGTTTTTAACAGTCATTGCAGACCTACCCTGGGGCACTGGTGTATTCAAACTAGACAAATCAAGCTTGTTTTCTGTTTGTTTGTTGTTTGTTTTTTTAATAAACAGAATTTCTGGATACTATAGTTTTCTTACCTAATCACCAAAACAAACACATCTGAGGTATTAATAGTAATAAAATAATTATAATAAAATTGGAATAATTGTGTAATAATTAATTATTTAGCACATAGGCCTTGCTATATGCTAACTACTTTACACATTATCATTTGATGTCTCGATGATTCTCATTTTGCAAAAGAGGAATGGAAACTGGAAGTAGTTCCAGGACTGGTCAAAGGCCAGGTAGCTGTAAATAGTAGAGCCAGGATTTTAATGCAGATTTGCCTGTCTTCAAAACAACTTTTCTCTACATGCCACCTCATCAAGCTGTTTTCCTGGAGCTATAGGCGGTGATTAAAAATTAAATAAACTTTTATTTTAGAGTAGTTTTAGATTTACAGAAAAGTTACAAAGAGTTCCTACATACCTTGTACCTAGTTTTCCTTATTGTATTTCCTTATTGTTCCTTATTGTTGACATTACTGCAGTACATTTGTCACAACTAATGAACTAATATTGGTATATTACTATATTATACTATTATATATTATATTGGTATATTATTATCAACTAAAGTTTATACTTGATTCTTATTTTCTTAGTTTTTAACCTAATATACTTTTTCTGTTTGAAAATCTCATCCAGGATACCACATTACATCATATCTCCTTGGGACATCATGTCTCCTTAGACTGTGACAGTTTCTCAGATTTTCCTTCTTTTTGATGACCTTGACATCTGGAAGAGGACTGGTCAGGTATTTTACAGAATGTCCCTCACTCTGGATTTTTCTGATCTTTTTCTCATGGTTAGACAGAGATAATAGGTGATAATTTAAAAGCAAAACAAAATGAAACTCATTTAATACCGACTATCCAGAATTAATAAATATTAATGTTTTCCATATATGCTTCCAAATCTTTTAAATAAAAACATAAGTGATGAAACTGAGCTCCCTTTTATGTCTATCTCCAGTTTTATTTCCTTTTTTCCTAAATTCATGAATTTGTATTTTTCTCATCCATGTTTTTATATACATGTGTTATATATATTTGTCAATAAATAGCATGCAGCAATATTTTCCATCTTTATTCTATAGATATTATCATGATGAACAATTATTCTGCAACATTTTTTTAGACATCAGGTTTTTAGATCTGTGTTGATATAATATACGGATCTAGTTTATTCATTTTTAACTCCTGTATGGTGTTTCATTTTATGACTATGCCACTTTTATCCATTTGTATAATGATGGACATTTAAGTCAGCTTTCAGTTTTTGTTATTGCAACAATATACAATAAACATCCTTGTATTTATTCTTGGTGGAGATGGGTGGGCTTCGCTACAATACTTAACTAGCAGTGGAATTTCGGGGTCTTACTTGTGGCCATATTCATCTTTTTTCCTAAGTCTGACTCAAATCCCTGCCAGTTTACACTCTTGCTCCAGCACTGTATGTGTTTCCATTATGCCCATCATTGCTTATACTTGGTTCTTTTACACTTTCAATATTTTGCCAATCTGATAGATGATAATGTTTTTAACTTATGACTTATTTGAGGCATAATCAATATATGAGAAACTGCATGTATTTAAAGGGTGCAATTTGATGAATTTTGAGAACCAGCACCACAATTAAGATACTGAATTATTTCCATCATCTCCAAAAATGTCCTCATGCCTCTTTGCAATTCTGCTCTCCTGCAATTCTTTTTTTCTCACTCAATGCACTACAGACATTGAGCATCTTGTTCCCTCAAACAGTTTTTTTTCCTCTGTGTCTATATGACAGAATAATGAAAAAGGAAAAGCAATTGATTTTTCCATTGTATTAGGGGAAAAAAGTGCCACTTAAAAAAGAAGGGGGAAAACATTGCAATGTAGAAAGTAGTTAAGGACAGTGAGAAAGCAAGACTGTTTTATTTACGTCTTTCCCTCAACTTCTGATCCCAGGTGTGGTAAACAGAATTCTAAGACGGCTCTCAGGTTTCTCACCCCTGGTGAACACCTTGAGGGTGAATGGGACCTGTGACAATGAGGGTACAGCACTCAGTGATTAGGACACATGATGTGGCAAAGAGGAAGGGTTTTTGCAAATGTAATTAATGTCCCTAATCAGCTGATGTTAAATTAATCAAAAGGAAGGTTATTTCAGATGGGACTGATATATTCATATGAGTTCTTTAAAAGAGGTTCTAAAAGTCAGAGACAGAAACCACAGAGATTTGAAAAAGCAGTCAAGGTCTCCTCGTAGCCTGAAAGAACCGAACTGCCATGTGAGGAGAGGGCCACATGGCAGAGAAAGACAGGGGCCTGTAGGAGCTTAGCGCCTCAATTCTCCAGTTGCAAGGAACTGAATTCTTCCAACAACCACAGCTTGCAAGAGGATCTAATGCCTCAGATGAGATCACAGCCCTGATTTCAGACTAAGCAGAGCACCCAGCTAACTCCTACCCCATGCAAATTATGAGAAAATAAATGTGTGCTGTTTTAAGTCTAAGCTTGTTATAATTTATCATGCAGCAATAGAAAATGAATACATCAGGCAACAATCAATTTGTTTTCTTTTACCACAGATTAGTTTGCACTTTCTAGATTTTTTATTTAATAAATGAAACTATACAGAACATATTTTTTAGTCTGAATTTTCTCACTCAGCATAATGATTTTTTTATTTAAAAATATTAAGGGCATACAAATGTTTTTGTTTACATGGATCACTTTCGTAATGCTTGAGTTAGGGCTATAAGTGTGCCTATCACCCAAATTGTGTTCGTTGTACCCCTTAGGTAGGTTTTGGCCCACCCCTCCACCCCCCTTCCCCCTGCTTGATTTCCACTGAGTTTTATTTCTCTCTGTGCTCACGTGTGCTCATTGGTTAGTTCCAGTTTAATAGTGAGCACTTGTGGAGTTTGTTTTTCTATTCTTTAGATATGTCACTTAGGATAATGGTTTCCAGTTCCATCCAAATTGTTGCAAAAGGCATTAATTCATCCTTTCTTATGGCTGAGTAGCACTCCATGGTGTGTGTGTATATATATATATATACACATATGTATGTATGTGTATATATTATGTATGTATGTATATATATGTATGTATATGTGTATATATATACACACACACACCACATTTTGTTAATCCGCTTGTGAATTGATGGGCACTTGGGTTGATTCCACATCTTTGCAGTTGTGAATTGTGCTGCGATAAACATTCAAGTGCAGGTGTCTTTTTGATAAAATGACTTCTTTTCCTTTGGGTACATACCCAGTAGTAGGATTGCTGGATCAAATGGTAGATCTACTTTTAATTCTTTGAGGAATTTCCATGCTGTTTTCTGTAAGGGTTGCACTAATTTGCAGTCCCACCAACAACGTATAAGTGTTCCTTTCTCTGCATCCACTCCAGCATCTATTGTATTTGGACGTTTTAATAAAAGCCATCCTAGCTTTTATTAAAAGGTGATGGGGTAAGGTGAAAGGGGTAAGGTGGTTTTAATTTGCATTTCCCTGATGATTAGTGACATTGAGCATGTTTTCATATGTTTATTGGCCATTTGTCTATCTTCTTTTGAAAACTTCTGTTCATGTCTTTTGCCCACTTTTTGATGATGTCGTTTGTTTTTTTTCTTGCTGATTTGTTTGGGATCTTTGTAGATTCTAGATATTAGTCCTTTATCGGACATACAGTTTGCGAATACTTTCTCCCATTCTGTAGGTTGTCTACTTGCTTTGTTGATTATTCCTTAGTTGTGCAGAAGTTTTCAATTTAATCAAGTTCCATTTATTTATTTTTGTTGTTGCTGAATTGCCATTGGGGTCTTAGTTGTAAATTCTTTGCCTAGGCTGATATGTAGAAGAGTTTTTCCTACATTTTCTTCTCGAATTCTTATGGTTTTATGCCTTATATTTAAGTCTTTTATCCACCTTGAATTAATTTTTGTGTGTAGTGAGAGATATGGATCCTGTTTCATTCTTCTGCAAGTGGCTATCCAATTTTCCCAGCCAACATCATACTGAGTGGGGAAATGTTGAAAGCACTCCCCTAAAAACAGCAAAATGATTTTTAAGATTCATCCATGTTGTTGTATATCAGTGCTTAGTTTATTTTTACTTGGTGTACTCAGATATACTATATTTTTTGTATACATATTCACCTGTTAAGGAATATTTGGTGGTTTCCTTTTTTTTGGCTATTACAAATAAAGCTGCAAGTCTTTGTGTGGACATTTCTCTTATTTTCATTTTAATTTTCCTGAGTATGAGTAAGTTGATTATCTTTTCATATTTTATTGCCTATTCGGGTATTCTCTCTTGTGAATTTCCTCTTAGTATCTGCCTGGTTTTTTATTGGTTATTTGTAATTTTTTTTCTCACTTATTCACAGTTCTTTACACATTCTGAATACATGTCCTTTGGCTATTATTATATATGTTGAAATTATCTTTTCCCAGTTGACTATATTTGTTCAAGATATCCTCTGTCATATAAAAATTTAAATTTTAATAAAGCCTAACTTGTTTATTTTTTTAAAAATAATAATGTTTGCTTTTATTACCTGTTTTAAGAAACCCCTCCAAGATCTGAAGTTATAAAGATATTTTTCTATTTTTTTATTTTAGCTTCAAAGTTTTGGTTTTTACATTTAAGTGTGTAATCACTTTGGAGTGTATCTTTGTTTGGAGGGAGGTAATAATATAATTATTTTTCCAGTAGAGAAAGATAGCTTTCTTAATTCTACATATTAAATAGTTCATCCTTTCTCGACTTTCAGTTTCAGATATAGCAATTTCCATATGTGCATGTATCTACTATCTACTTTTCAGTTTTGTATTGTGATGCACTGGTGTATTTTATTACTATGGACCAATACAATGCTGTTTTAATCATAACATGCTTGCCATAAGCCTCATTTGTATTAGGACATTTCTCCCTCTTTTGTTTTCTCCTTCAGAATTATCTTGGCCTTTCTTGGATTTTACTCCTTTAGATAAAGTTGAAAATAAGTTTATCAGAATACTTACAAAATTGGTGCATTTTTATTAGAATTGCATTGAATTTATAGATCATTTGGGAGAAAATTTGAATCTTTACAACATTGAGTCTTCTCATCCATGAGCATATTATATCTTACCATTTTCTTTTCTTCTTTTCTATGCCTTAATAGCACTTTACAATTTTTTTCCCCCATAAAGATCTTGCACTTCCTTTGTTAGATTTACTTCTAGGTAGATATGGTCTAAAAATTTTATGCAAACCATCACAGCTATTTCCCTAAGAAAGTTATAATGAGAAAAAATTGGAATCTCACCAAATGGACTACTTTCAACAAAGAAAATGAATCTACTCCTAGTATCGCTTATGAGATGATGTCTAAAATGGTATTTGCTCTGGTCTATGTTAAGAAAGAAGAGTTCATTGTGATCCCTCACATGAGAGCTTCACATGCCTTTCATGGAAAATCACCTCCTATGGTCTGCATTTGAGATATGAATGGTCTTCCACTTCCCTGACCCACTTGGTGGGCACAGCCGCCCATCATATCATAGTGCAATAGGGAAATGTGGGGAACTAAGTTTGCTAGATCTTTGAATTTTTCAAGAAAAGCTGATCATACAAATTTTATATGAAATCTTCTGATTTTTATATACTGGCATATGACTAAAGAACAACAACAACAAAAAAACTTTACATTATGTGGGCCAAACTAAACAGTCCTGAGACCTGATAGGACAGGAGAACTGCCTGCATTCAACCTTTGTGGTAGCTCTGCCACCATCCACTTCCAGTCTAGTGTCTGTCCCGCAGACCATACTCCTTTACCAGGAGGGTGGGCAGGGAAGTCCCACAATGCTTGGGACACGCTTTCCAGCTCGAAGTATCTGCTATCATGGAGTGTGAATTATAAGGGAAATTAGAGTTTGTCTAGTCCTATGTCAGTTTTGACAGTTGTTGCAACTTTGAAGATGAGGCAGGGAACCGACTAGTCTTGGTTCACACAGAGACTCAGAGGCAAGGCCAGGCCCAGGACTCAGGTGGGCTGAGCCTACAGCCAGCGGGTTTGCCATCACTTATACTATGTGATTACTTTGCAGAGCCTTCTAGGCACAGGCCGTGGCCCTTCCCACAAGGCTTCAAATAAATTAGAGTTTGCTTGACAAGTGAGATACTGTTGAGATACCCTACCTTTTGAGGATGCATATGGAGAAACTCTAGAAAAAATGGAGAGAATATACAGTCACATAAATGTTGCCCTCTAAGATGAAGTGAACACATTAACTGCCATGTGAGTTGTATTTAACTCACATTAGTTTTGAGCCTGG
>VBSM01002035.1:21494878-21510198 GCA_008086735.1 Cheirogaleus medius | reverse complement strand
GAAAGAAAAGCAAGCTACATTCTCCACATACCTCAAGACTCAGATATTATACTAATCTCGGTATTGTTCTCTAACTTTCGTTTCCAGCAAGACCATGGGCTCTGGAGTCAGACTGCCAGTGCCCAAATCCCAGCTCTGCCACCTTCTGATAATGTGATCCTGGGCAAGAAATTCAGCTTTTCTGATCCTCAATGTTCTCTCTATAGGGCAGTAAGAATAGAATAAATACACCTAACTCATGGTGTGTTGTGAAGGTTAAAGTGCTGACCTTGTGCCTAGCATAGAGCAGGTGCCCAATCATTGCTGTTACTATTATTATTGGAACCAGCACATTGAAATGGTCTCCAGTAATGCAGCATCTGAGTTACAGTAAACAAGGTTTTGTGGATTCTACTACTTAATGTTCATTACAAATCCATTTATGCTCTTCCAGCCCCTAGCATGAGCCACCCCATCTCTTATCCAGAATCTTGCAATAGTCTCCTAACTCCTCTCCTGGATGCTGACCTCACTACATCTAAGCCACTGTCCATATGGCAGCCTGAGGGATCTTTCTTAAGGGTTGATAGGATCATCTCAGTCTCTTGCTCAATACCCTTTATCTGCTTCCTATTGCTCTTAAGATAAAGTCCCTTCTTTGACAGAGTCCACAGGCCCTGCACCATCCGGGCCTCATCTGTGTCTGTAGCCTCAACACTAAACACAGCCTCCTCCATCCTTTATGATCTGGCCACACAGAACAATTTCCACTTCTTTGAAGGAGTGCCGCTCTCTGTTGCTTTTTGCCCTTTATGTTTGCTGTTCGCTCTTGCATTACCTCTGTGTTTGGTACAATCCTGTCTGTTTGTAGTGCATTTCTTCTGAAAAGGTTCTTTAATCTGTGTTACATGGTTTCCATATGGTTTTATAGACCATATGGAAACTTCTGTTAGACCGTGCATCACATGGTTGACTATTTTCCCACTGAATTCTGAAGCCCCTTCCCATAGACAGCTACGGACAGAAACTGAGTCAGTCTTGTTCACCGTTGCATGCAGCTGTGTTTCTCAACTGGGAGGGTGGAAGGGCAGAGATTACCCAGACAGGAGTATTGGAGATAAGGAGCCACTAGTATTGACGGAAATACGTCCTGTTCCTTGTGAATGTCACCAAATAATGATATGGATTACTGTACCCACTCAGTTCTCATGATATGTGACACATGGTAAGTACTCGACAAATATTTGTTGAATGAGTAACTAAATAAATGATCACAAGTTCACCTACACTGCTGGCGTGTGTGTACTGACTACACAGAGTTAGTGCAATGCCACTCCCTTCTGTAGACTTTTAAGTTCCAGTTTGAGAGGGTAGGTTAATCTTGCCTTACCCAAGATTTATATGAAATGTTTTAAATATATGAAGCAGATGCTCTACTTAAAAAGAAAATGAAGTGACTATTATTTTTAGAAAAAGAAGAGTTTCTTCAATGTAAAAATATAAATATCTGCCTTAAATATTAATACTCCAAATTGTGATTTTTTATTTGAAAATAAATTAGTATAATTAAAATGTCTTATGAAGTAGAATGATCATACAGGTTATTGCAATACTGGCATCCTTGCAGTAGATAAAAAGCATGTAATTAAAATATCATTAAAATGATAGGTTTATAAAAACTGCAGTCTGACCCAGTTCTAAGAAAAAAATCAGAAAGATATAGCATAAAAAATTCCAGCGAAACCTTGAGGCAGAGCGTTAAGATAATTGATTTTCTTTTAAATAAGAGATCTTGGCCCCAAAACTTTTTTTCATGATTTTCCTCAATATATACTACATACTTTATGTTAGACTATTATCATTGTTATAGTTCTTTGTTAAGAAATCTATTTTACTATAATTCTATTCACTGTAATTTCCTTAGTAACAGGCTGCTCCCTTTTTCTTTTAAAAACTATTAAAGTGTCATTCACATCACATTCTAGATGTGGATCCAACTATTCCCAATAGCTATTCGAAAAACGTAATCACCATAATTACTGTTGACATCTAATTAACATTCAGCTTCCTTTCTACAGCTGGACAAACCATCTATTCCAGGGTAAAAACTAATGCTCTGTTGCCTTTTCTTCAAAAAATAAAACAAACCAGGATCCTAAACACCTGGGCTCAGGGCTTTTGTTCTCCTGTAAATGGTGGTTGGCGGTAGGGCAGCTACCACGAACACCTTTCTAAATATTACCAACTGATGAATTGGACCTGGTCGTACGAAAGGAAATCCACACTCTCAAGCAGGAGTGCTGATGGATGTGTAGACTCCACGTAGGGGTGTGTTCAATCAAAGAGGGCTCCCGGGGTTTGCTGATGCACAATCTTTGGATGAAGCCTCCTTTGATCTGGCTCTTCTCTATCCAGCTTGCTTCATCACTTGCTCCCCTCCTTGTTCTCTTCACATAATATACCCTGGACTCCTTCCAGCTTCCCAACATCATGTCCTCTCCCACCTCTGTGGCTTTGACTACGCTATCCCCTGTCTTCCTCCATTAGTAATGATGCTTGGGGGTGCAGACTCTGACACGAGACTCTCCCAATTTCTTGGGTCAGCTCTCCATACTACAAGCAGTACGACCTTGGGCACATTAGCTCAGCCTCTGGGTGCCTGAGTTTTCTTATTTGTTAAGTGGTGACGGTATCCAACAAATGTGCCCATTTCATGGGGCTATTGTAAGGGTTAAATGTGTGTATCTGTCTATCTACATACACATATATGTGTGTGTATCAATATAAATGCTTGCTGAGTGTCTTCTCCTGGCCAGTCTTTCGGTCTCATAGAGGCCATTGTCTCTAGAAAGGCTTCCTTCATGTTTTGGGACAGTGTAGGTCTCCCTGCAGTGCGCTCCCACCTTTGCATCTCCATCACACTTGCAGTGATGATGTCTGGTGCTCCGTTTTATTTATTTGTGCAACAAATATTTCTTGAGCTGCCGCTTTGCGCCAGGCACTGGCGATAGAGCAGTGAATGAAAAAGATAAGGTCCTTGCTCCGGCTGGGCTCACAGTCTGGTGAGTATCCACAGACATAAATACATATACAACTAAGAAAACCAAATCAGAGATTATATATGATGAAGAAAATACAACAGTATAATGGGATAAGGAATGATGAGGGGATATACTATCTTGGGCTGGGTGGTCTCTGAAATGGATCCATTCCAATGGAGCCCTATTTGGTTAAAAGGAACTAGCCATGCATGGATGTGAGGGATGAGAGCTCCAGACAGAGGGAACAGCTAAAGCAAAGGCTTGACGGTGGGACTGGCCTAAGCCTCACAGCTCTCTCTGTTTCCCTCTCCTTCAGTGAGTGGCACAAGCCACACACTCACCGTTTCCTCTCTCTCGGAGTTATCAGAATTGGAATGAGCCTTCCCAGCTGTGCCCACAGTCACAACTAGCCTGGTCCTTTCTCCTGGAAAGATTTTGCCATAAAGAAGGGTTAATGCAAAAACAGAAAAACATGGCACAAGGACAGAGTTTCCAGAATCCTTCATGGTTCTTATCATCATGGACCCTGGGTTATAAAATACTCGCTTACTTTTGATATGGGAACTGGAATTAATATTGAATTTGTATACTCTGATTTTATCCTCTCTCCCCTCCATCCCCTGCCCCGGCCTCTGGGTACATTTGACAATGTCTGGAGATATTTTTTGATTGTCACACTCGGGGGGTGGGGGGGTGCTACTGGTGTTTATAAGGTAGTATGTTGTTAAACATACCGCAATGCACAGGAAAGTGCCCCATAACAAAGAATTATTCAGCCCAAAATGTCAATAGCACCCGATCCAGAGAGTATCTTCTTCAAACCCCTCCTCTCTGCTTCTGAGTCCATCTTTAGGCCAGTGGGGGATCCTTCTTCTGCAATAATGCTCTTCATATAGGCTTGAATACATAAAATTAAGGATGAACAGCACAGGCCTCTTTGTTGCAAGGCAGCAATGTGTGTCTTTGGGATCAGCAAACTGGAGAATACTCTCTAGGTCTCCCCATGGCCAAGGACATTGCTTTCTTCATCTCCTACTGGCCAAGAATTTCTCAACTTTCAGAGAGACTGAGCCCAGGGATGGAAAATTGGGTTCACCCTGCACTACAACTCTGCTGGAGTGGTAGCAGGTGTTTGGAGCACCATTTTGATTCCTGTAAGAATTCCCAAGGTCCCGTTCAGGTGCTGCAAAAAAGTGCAATCAACTAGTGATGTCCACAGGCACAGTACCAGGTATGTGCCATCCTTTCAGGATAGAACAGAAAAGTCTTTTGTTCTGGCCTTAACCTGGTCCCACATTTTGTTTTCTGCTCAAGGCTAGACACATGGCTCTCTAAAAAGTTTACAGTTAATGCGATTCAAAACTGCACAGACCCTTACAGGTTCCGTTACATCTGGGTAAGCCGGTGTGCAGGGAACAATGACTTTCTGGTGTCTTCCCTCTACCCTCTTCTCTTTGTCCTTGGGCCTGCTCACCTGTAACAGTGTGACTGGTAGTGAGGCACGACCACCAATGGCCTGTGATTGGAGTAGCACTTCCTAGCCTCACCTGATATGGTTCTACTTGGCTGTAAACATAATGATCATCACCATTCTTTGCTTCTCACTTCTAATTGATCATAGCAATTGCATGCTCTTAACTGAAGGACTCTCATCAAGCATGTATTTGACTCATGGCCAGTCTGTTCAGTGCACACACACCTGCAGGCCACTCATCAGCAAATCCAATTATCTTCTTGGGTACTTGCTTTGCTGTTTCACTGTAGCTCCACTCATATATTTCCTCATGATGCCTTTATGAGTGCGTGGATCCCATCTCTTGATCTCTCTTCTTTTCTCCACCTGCATGATTGGCCTCAAAACATTGTAGGTTTTATGAATCCTCTTCGTTTTAAACTGGGGCCTCTTCTTGGCATCATAATGAAATATTTTTTGGGTATTGCCTCTAGCTCCTATACCCCCACTTTGCCTCTGCCATTGGTGGCTCTCCTGCCAATTTTGCTTTCTTTGGGACAATGCCAGAGGATGTCCCACCATGTATATCATGCCATTCTGTCTTCCTTCAGCTTGGGGTGAATCATGTTTTCAAAAGCAAATTAGTCACTTGATCATATGATAGCCCACATTTTTCAAAAAAAAACAAAAAACCTTTTACCCCTCCTCTTCCCCACACCCACCTTAGAACAGTGACCAGTTTCTCCATTCTCTATCTCCAAGAATAATTGGAGATTTCATTTTCCATTATGTCATGAATACGTTACATACCCCCAAAACAATTTCTTTGCTGAAGCTATTTGTATGCCTGTCTCAATGTCACTTTTTATTTCCTTCAAAGACAATTCTTAGGACATGAAAGAGAAGAAAATTAATATTTCTTGAATGTCTTAATGGGCTATTATCATATTTTTTGAGGAAGCTATCATTTCCCTATTTTTCAGATGAGAAGAGAGTTTTTATAGAGAAAGTAACTGACATGTGCAAAGTCATATAGCTCTGCCGATGATGGCAGAGCATAGACTGAAACCCACGTCTGCCTCATTCCAGAGTTGATAGTCTTTCTTCTACACAATGCCAGATGGCCTAGTAATGACCTGGCTTCTGATACCATAGAATTTCAGAGCTGGTAAAACCTTAGAAATGCTAAAGGCAATGATTTTTGTACTGTGACCTCTGGGCCCGAGAGTTCCTCAAAAGTGCCTCAGAAGCTGCCAGAAAGAGGAGGATGGGGGAAGGATTGGGGAGGGAAAAGAAAAGGAAAAAATAAGTTAAAGGGAGATGAGGTAGGCAGAACTCTGGGCTCTTCAGTTCTATTTTAGCCAGAGTAGCTTGATTTCTAGCTGTTTTATGTACAATGGTTCTAACTAAGATTTTTTTCAAGGGTTCCACTGCATTAACGAAAAGTTTAAAAACTACTGATTTAGATCAACTCTGTAATTTTCCTGATCTATGATTCTGAAGAGAAGTTAGTGGTTGACTCCAAGTCTCAGTAAATAGTAGTATAAGACCAACCACCAGATACCTTGTCCCTCAATGAGGCACTTTCTCTTCTCTCCCTCCCTAAAGCCCTCTAGAACTAGCCCAACCACCGCCATAGTAATTTTAATGATCAACGTTGTTAAGGCTTTAGGCTGTTCTGCCTTATTCTGAATAGTACTCAAGAAGCCTGAAGTTATAGGCAGCGAGTTCTCGCAAGAAATAAAACAAAATAAAACACAGGTGTGCAATATTTAAATTCTACTGTTTGCCCCTCTATCAGATTATAAGTGTTGATGGTCCCTGAGCTGGAGGGGAAATTCAGCCCTCCATTACATATCATTTCAAACTAAAGACCTGACAGCCAAGAGATTTACCCAATGGTGTTCTTGACATGCTAAGAAAAAGAATATTGTCAATCTGAGAACTGAAGATGTTGGCTAATAACAAAGATACCTGAACTAATATTTTTTCTGAAAGGGATACTGATTTAGGGTATCTCAGGAAAGAGTGATTGAAAACTTCCCTGCTCCTCCCGCCTCTTAGACATGGGGTACTGACGTGCTCACAGTTGACTTTATAATGTTCTTCCTTGGGTTTCACTTCTATAAAAGTTGTTTTGTCAGAAAGGGGAGCTCTCGAAGTTTCATTTTTAGGCTAATAGCTTTTCCAAGAAGCAAGATCTTGAGATGCTTTGTGATGTGGATGAATCACTGATTTGAAGGGCAATTAGAGAGTCCTTTTATAGAGAGGGCATGCCAGCTCTAGAATTAATTAATTGTGGAGCAGATGTTGTACAAGGGAATATCCAATGTGCAGGTGTAATCACCTTAAGGAGGTAAGTATGCAACAAGCACTAGCTGGTTCCTGTCGGGTCAGGGGTTCAAACGCAGATGGCTGGTTGTGCTTATGTGATTATTATTCAGTTATTATTAGGTAATAACTAACATGATTAGGCTGCTTTCTAGGGGCCAGGCATTGCTTTGAATGCTTTACACGTTCTCGCTTATTTAAGCCTCACAAAAGATGAGGAAATTGAGGTAAAGGGATTAACTGAAACAGAGAGCTGGGCTTTAGATAGATCCAATGCATTTCTAGAATTTTAATAATTAAAGCTGTGAAATAGAAGAGATGCTCATCTTCACAATTAAGAAAGTTTTTAAGCTTTTATAGCCCCCCAAAAGAAAAAAAATTTTAAATCCCAAGGAATGATTTTGTACCCACTAGATAAGAAAAAAGAAGAAAGGAAATTTAAAGTATGCCCCTCAATGCTGACAAAGTTATAGTGATAAGTCTATACACATTGAAAGTGGTAAGTATATATAATATGTAATATAACGTATATATGTATAATACTTGGTATATAATAAATACAGAATTCTTATTATCTAATATTGCTAGTTAGTACTATTACTTCACATGTAATGGAGAGACATCATTAACCCATATGAGCTGTGTGACCTTAGGTAAGTTACTTAGCCTCTCTGACTCTTTGAATCTCATCATCTCTATTTGAAAATAGGCATAATAATGGTATCTACCTCACAGGGTTGTTGTAAGTTTCAGATAAGATAATGTGAGCAAAATTAGCATAGTGCCTGGCACATAGTAACACTAAATGAACAGAAACTAGCATTTTTGCTACTGTTATTCTTACGACACATAATTTGCCAGCAACCCTGAAAATGTGTGTGACCCTTCTGGAAAAACACTAGGATAAATTTACATACAAAGACTCATAAAAAAAGCTTATTTTTACTTCTCAAGATTTATTATAAGGAAATATTTCAACAGACACAAGAATCAATGTGTAAATTGCATTTGGTAGTATTATCTCCAATAATCTTTTGGTTTTAGGCAAAGAAGGACAGCCATCCAACACCTTTCTCCCTGGATAACATGGAAACTGGGGCAAGAAACTAGCAACTGATTTATTTTTCCCCTAAAATATTGAACTTGTTTGCTGACCAGTGGTTGGCCCTGAAGTAAGTCTGCTATAGGGCCTTGGAAGCCATTATTACCCACCCTGTGTGGGTCATGCGAGCACATTGATTCTCACGTGCTGGTCTGGATTAGTAGATGCTTAATAAGTATATTTTATTTTATATAAATATATAAAATAAGTATATTTTATTTAAGCCTCACATCTGGATGCATCTGTTTATACTAAAGATTTTATTAGATAAATTATGCCCCTTAAATATAAGATAATTGCAACCTTTACCTGATACTAATGCTCAGAATTGCTGTAGTAGTTAATACTTGTTTTCAGTGAAAAAAAATTTTTAAAGCATTATGTAAGACATTTTTGCCTCTTTGAACGTATTTGTATTCTCTCTGAGCTAAAATTCTGAAGAAATTATTCTGAACCACATGAGCTTTATCTGGTTATATCCTGGCAGTGTGGCCTATGGTAATTTAGCACACTCACTGCCCAGGGAAATCTGGGAGCATTTTTTCTTTGGAAGAAAGCTGAATGGCTCCCCTGATCTAGAAAGGTTGAGAGTTACTTGCTGAAAAGGTAAGCAATTTTGCCATATTGAAGAAAAAATGCAGATGCAATAGCCCAATTTTTAAGAAAGCAAGAACAAAAAGTTAACTACATTTGGAGTTCCATTTAACATTCTCTCAGGGACCAAACCAGGAGATCCTCATTGTGGGTGGAGCTTTCTGGTTTTTCTGGTAATAATCCTTTGGACAGAGTCAAAATTCTGGGTTAGAGTGAGTAGGGTTAAAGCTAGACTTTGAGATCATTTTTTTTAATATAAAAAATCAAGAATGAGAAGAAAATAGAATTACAAAATCTATTACTATAAGGAAAGTTGGGCTAAGAGAGGTTAAGAGACTTGTTCAAGGTCACATAGGTAAGAAAGGGGAAGAGCTAAGATTTCAATTCAGGTTTCCTATTCCAAAGCTCATTTGATCGCTAAGCAAATATTTCTTTTGTACCTACTATGTGTTAGTGCTATGGTCTGGGAAAAAAAGTATTAGCTAAGATAAACACAATCCTGACCTCGGGGAGATTACATTCTGATGGAAAATAGATTTAAAATATACCTGCTTGTAAAATATTTGTAATATACATAAAAGATAAAAAACAAGTAGCTATAACATGTAAAGAATACTCCTACAAATAAATATAAAGAAAATATTCAGTAGACAAATGAACAAAGGATATGAATAGAAATGTCTCTCCATCAACAATGAGACACTCTTTATTATTCATTAAATTAGCAAACAGGAAGAAGTTTGAAAATAGTTCCATGGCAACGTAGAAAAACAGTCACTCTCTATTGCTAATGGAAAGAGTAAATATAAAAAGAGCAGCTACTTTGGAGATCTGTATACTTTGTGACTCAATAATTGTACTTCTTAGTATTTACCTTAGAATAATACTCACATACATGCACAAGGAGACATCTATGAGGCTGTTTATTTTAGCCTTACTTATAATACAGAAAAGAGAGAGAAATAACCTGGATATTCATCAGAGGAGAAGAAGTAAAATAAATTTAGCTGCATTTGATCTTGTGCAGTATCATGCACCTTTTCCAATGAGTGGTTTAGGTCTATATATATATAACCAACGAATAATATCTAATACATATTTTTCAGCAATTTATGATTGAGTCTAAGTTGTAGGTCAATGCATACGGAATGATATTATTTATGTTCAAGACTCCCAGCCATACCATTTAGTTTTCCAGGACCATATAAATGTATGAAAACGCATAAAGAATGTCCAGAAGAATCACAATATACTCATTAAAGTGTTTGCCTCTGAGGAAGGAAGGCATGAATCACAAAAAAGGAGAGTTTTACCTATTTCACTTTAGTACAGTTTTTCCCCCAAAAAATGATTCATTCTTAAATTAATTGTGTAAATAAAAAAGTTTAAAAAATTAAAAAGAACATGTGGCTGAATGACAACATTTTCCAATATGAAAATGGAGGCTTAGTTCATCACCACCTTCCAGAAGAAAGTTTCCCCTTGGGCTGGATATTAAGGCTGAACCATCAGGCAGCCGGGGTGTAACTGAATTCCAGGGATGATAATGATAATACCACTTTCTATTTGTTCAGCACTTTGCAGTTTTCAAAGTACCTCTCCCATACATTATCTCCTTGGATTCCCACAATGGCCTTATGAGGATGCAGCTCTATTCCCCAGATGATGCTCAAGTGGACAGAAAAAAAAAACAGTTTCCAAAATTCCATAAACCTACATACATACACACACAATGTAATTTCCTCAAGGGTTTGCATAGCCTTATTTTAGGCATCCTTTTTTGTACAGGGTCATTCCCCTTAGTGGGCAAATGTGTGATGGAAAATGGTAATTTGGAGAGTTTATGTACAATGCTGTAACCTGAGAATCTATTTGATTTTTGCCTCTGAAACTAGAGAGCAGTATCACTTCTGAAAACTTGACTCTTACTGCCTGGAATTAGGCAATCTAATATTCCACTTTGAGTATACTAATGCATGACCCTCAAGAAGCAGGGATGCATGGTACCATTTCTGGGATTGACTCTCATGTTTTCTCTTCTCCATAATAAATTTATTATTACACAAATATTAATTATTGATAGTGTATTTTAGTTAGGCAACAGAGTTGTTAGTCCTAATGGAGTTGGAGATTACTTATAATATAAGCTCACACTTAAAAGGTTCTGCTCACTGCTCACATTGGAGAAGAGGTTGCATAGCTTAGGAAGGGGCAATGGGTATGGTCATTAAGAACCAAAGCACTATAGTAAGGCACATTTGAGTTATGATTTTGCCTCTGCTGTTTACTAGCCATGAGATTTTAGGTCCATAAAATTAATTTTATAAGCTTCAGTGTCCCGTTCTGCAAAATGGGGTTAGCATAGGACTTAAGAAAGCAGACTCTGAACCCATTCATCTGGGTTCACCTCTCAGCCCTGCCACTATCTTCCTATGTGATCATGGCAGGCTACTTAATCTTCCTTTGCCTCAGTTTTCTCATCTATATGGGACATAATAATTGTGCCTGTCTTATAGGGTTGTTATGAAAATTAAATGAGTTGATATGTAGGTATTATATGCGCATATGTGTAGAGGAGGCACATGATTCTCACAGGTATTGGCAATGATTGGTATTGATAAGTCTCACTATATGGTAACGGATGCTAATGGTGCTTTGACACAATCAACATTCAGAAAGACAACTTTTCAGATTCAGACAAAGATAAGGCCAGATTCCTGCATCCAGGAGAGGTGTAATGTTGATGTTTAGTGGATGCTCATTACACAACCAACAGATACAAACATCCTCAGTAAGCCAAAATAAACTCCTATGTGAAATTTAGAGTGACAAAGACACAACGGTACAAGTTTCATGGACTTCCCAGGTCACAGCGAGGCAGATTCTGCAATGGCCTCGGGTGAGTGGGTCCCCAGAGGGGATTGAGAAGGACACGTGGGAGTTAGGAACTTCGTTAGACCATTATGAAGCCTGGCTAGGCCTCTGAATAAAGAAGACAGAGAGAATTTTAGGAAGAGCTAGCCCATATGTCTTCCTCTATAAACAGACCAAAAGCTTATTATTAGGAAGCAGTTGGGTTGCAATGAAATCTAGTATATCTCATGTTGATAACAATTCATTCAAAAATATTGAGGACTTACTATGGCCCAGCACTATCCTTGGCCCTGGGTATACCACGGGGAGCATAGTAGGTATGATTCCTAGTTTTGTGGGGCTGACAGTCTAAGGAGAAACACAAAAACGAGGGCAGAGGGCTCTGGAGGAGTCTAGTGGGCTATGGAAGCATAACGAAGCCAGGAGAGTGGAGAGAACTGCCAAAGCGGAGGAGGTCTTGGCTGAGTAGTCCGGAGAAGTTAGAGATGAGCAGTCCAGGCCGAGGGAACAGAGGGAACGACGTGGGTGAAGGCTCTGGGGAGAGGAGGCTGGAGCCAGAGCATGACTGGGAACGTGTGAAGGAATGGGGAACCTGAAGCCTGGGCTTTAAACATTTTGCCCAAGTCCACACAGCAGTATGCTTATCCAAGTCTGTCTTCCCATGAGACTAAGAACATGCTCTGTCTCCTCTCACACGGTGCTGTTGGCATTATATCCCCACAATAGCAACTGAGATGCATGTGTCAGGAAGCAGTCAGTGAGGACACCATATCACCTCTTAGGGGTCATCCCAGATCCCTTTCTTTTAGGTGTAGAGTTGCATTTATCTCTAACCTTTCAGAGACTCACATCAAAAGCCATCACACTTGAATTTCACAGTACATCCTTTTCTGGGTTTCCTGCCTTTGATGTATGTAACAGCCACCTGGGTACCATTTGGAGGTTATAGTCTTTCAACTCTGATTTGCTAAATGTACCCTCAAGAGAAAGGCCTGCCTGGAATTATATCTACTTCTGTTCAATCCTTTGATTAAGATTCAAAATTAGGCTACAAAACACATTTCTTTATCGTGATCTTTAGAAAGAGAATGATTTCTGTGTTCCTGATTTGTGTTCAGGGTGGAAAATGCTGAGATATCACATGACTTTCTCTTCATGGTGCGAGGACAATATTAAATATCCCATGAAAAGGTGGAAGTCATTAGCGCTCAGTCCAATTTAAAGGCTTCATAGGTTCCTAATTGAAATGAGCTAATACTCATGGAAATACTATGCCAGAGTGGGCTTGTTATTAACTGCAGCGATAGTTCTTAATTAGTGAGCACCTCCCATGGTCCAAGGAGCTTTAAGGTACATGCCAACAACTATCCTTACAATGATTCTACAAAGTCCAAATGATCGGTCCCATTTTGTATATGAGAACAATGAAGGGAAAGAGACTGGAAATTAACTTGCCAAATAAAATTGGCAGAGGCAGAATTTTCACTTTGTTCTGAAAGGACAGTAGATGTCAAATGTTTATGTCTGGCTGACATCCATTTATCTGCTTCATGGTGGCAGCATATTGATTTTCCCTGGGGGAATCACCCCTACTGAATTCTTAATCCACATGGTCCAGAGGGGCTGACAGAGTGTCCTGGCTTCAGGGAGGGCACATAGCACTCACCAGGCCAATGGGGATACCTTACCTGCCAGCCACAGTGATTGGTTCAGGGATGGGCACCTGACCCATGTGAGCCAATCAGAGCCAATGATTATCATTCCCACAGAATTGGCCGGAACTATTGGTAGGAGAGGAGCACTTTCTGCTCAGCACTTAAACTGGGAAGATGTAAGTCCAGGGCTATCAATAGCCTTCTTTGGGAGAGCCTGCCTAAGAAAGAAGCCAGTCTGATATATCATTCAGAGTGTTGACCCTAACAATTTTTTCTTCCACCCTTTTTCTACACTTAAGGTAGGTTTGGGTTATTTTTTATGATTAAGGTAGGTTTTGGTTACTTGATGAAAATGGAGCCCAGACTCATATTCCACCCATTTAATATATTATTTCCTGATGCACTATGTACAAGAAGGGGCTTGATAAAACATATTATTTTATTCCTTATTCCTTGGACAGCAACTCCAAAGAGACCACCACTCTTACTTCTTCTGATTATAATTTGATAAAAATATAAGCCCAGATGTAGCCAAAATTCTAAATCTCTTTATGAAAGAGCCCCAAGGATCTAATTTTGGAGATCAGAGTGACTTTTATTAAGATATAATAAAAGCCACTTCTCCCTACCCACTTTTTTTCTATTTATGGAAATTTGTGTTATATGAGCAGGTATCAATTAATGGCTTTGGGAGTCAAATATTAAATTTCTGAGTACAAATCTAATAATTCCTGGGACTGCATGTGTGACTCAGACTCTGTACAGTCACACTGTAAAGGAACCTTTTTAAAAAATATAGTTTAAAAAGTAACTCCAAACTTTACTTGAGCTTATGAAAAATATTAAGTGAAGTCCAGTTATAACCCACAGGATGGTCGATGCTGTGGTTTGCCCTCCAGATACCCCATCAGAAACAAAGGACTTGTCACCCTGGCTTCTGGTCATGCTGCTGAAGGAGAAACCTTCAGCTGTCAGCTCCTTCAGGGACTGCCTCAGTTGAAGAAGGTGGACTTATCCAGAGTCACTCACTCTTCCTGGGACCACCCACATTCAGTGATGGGTACCAAAGTCCAGGCCCCTCGTCCCAGCTGGAAACAGTCTGAGGGTCACCCTGCCTTCAGAACTTTCTACAGAGTCAGCTAAAATCTTCGTTGTGACTACACTGTAGCTTACTTTCTTTCTCTGCCTGACCCTGCTTCCCTTCCGCTTGCCCTCCCCAGGTGTTGGTCCAATGATCCAAGTTCTCTCTGATACATTTCCTGAATCTAGTCTTTGACTGCCGGCCTCTTTCCTGGGAAAGCCCACCTGTGACACACAGCAGTGCATCCTAAGAGCTTTTCCCACCCCCAATTCTCCCACACCCCACAGCTGCTTCAAAACCTCTGACCTCAAACCTCAAACCCCTCAAAGCCCCCAGCTACTGAGCCTATACAGCCTTTCTTCCTAGTTCTCTCACTCCTCCCTCTGACCCAGCTCTTTGTTAAGTGGTTCTCAGACAGGAACACTGTGTGTTCCTCCCTTCTTCCTCACTCTGGCTTTCTCTACCCATTCTCCAAATTTTGAACAAGGATTCTTTGGCTAGCTAAAGAAATGAGGAAGACTTAGGAAGGCACACTGAAAGTTGCTCCATTCACACAGGACCATAATGATGCAAAAGTTCTTTTTTAAATAATGGTAAACTATTGAAAGAAGTAGAGGCTATAGAAACTAGTGGCATTTAGATGTCATTAAGTTGGACATGCCAGTGGAAAATTCTAAAGGGTAAGAGATGTGAAGTTCCTCTATGAGAAAACCACAGATTCTTATCCTGCCATCTAAACATTGTGGAATTCTAACATAACTGTATGGTAGAATGTTTACATTTATTGAAATAAAATACAGTGATCGAAAGAAAAAATATTAAGTTATATCTGGATATAAGGTAGTGCATGGGTATGGTGAAAATTGCAAAGATTGTATGCAAATAACTGAATTATAGGAAACCCTTTCTCATGGGGCTGTTGTGAGGATCATGCCAGATCATTTTTCAAGCATAAACATTGGGTGTGGGTGGTAGACATTTGTTTTGCTTTTTGAAACATTGCATCATCTGTTAAAGGATGTCCCTGATTTAAGGAGATGGCAGTTTGTCTAAGAGAATTACCAAGCCAAATATAAATTGACCCCAGAGAAACCGAACTCCTGACGGAGCACTGCCATTTGTTTGGAAAAATCCTAATTATCTGGAAAGAGCAGAGGCCACATGGCAGGGTCCCCACTGTCTTGCCGAGGCTCTCCTCTGATCTGCGACA